>CABFOS010026840.1:7254-23004 GCA_900660315.1 Diretmoides pauciradiatus
AAAAAACAAAAAAAAAAAAAAAAAAAAAAAAAAAAAGTAGCAACAAAGTAGTAACAACACAAAAACGGTGCATGTGGATATAAGTGGCACTAGCGATGTTGCTACTTCATGCTACCAACACAACATGTCATTGGAAAGCTGAGGCTCCACAGATTACAATGGTGTAAGTATTATCACTTTATGCAGCCATAACCATAAATTGTTACCGTTAATGTGTTTGGTGTTCGAGGGCAAAACACCACTGCTAATGGCTACTCCAGCGTCTCTGTGAGTGAGTGTGTCACTTTGAAAGGAGTCCTGACAGCAACAATAGCCCTTTCAATGCATTCCAGTCTTCATGAAGCTTCCGTGGCAAGACAAAGTCTCTACCTCTCCCTGGTGGTTGAAATAATTACTGCAATTACTGCAATAATTACTACTTTATTTGGCTAAAACCTCTATACAGGAGTCAAACATCCAAATTGATAGAGGAGAAAGGAAAATCCGCACACTGTATTGATGCTCCCGGTATATTTAATTGACTAAAGAACGTTTCGAACTAACCAGTCTTCATCAGGCAACTTTCGAAAGTTGCCTGATTTTTCTAAAAATGCAAATAAAAAAATAATAAAAAAATTGAGCCATGTATGTCTGAGATATCAACCTGGTTATCTTTTCTGGCCCAGTCACGAGTAAAATGAATTTCTTTTTATTGTTTTATTTGAAGGGGAACATGTATCTGTCTGGTTTAATTGTCAAAACAAAGTCAAAAACAGTTGTATTTGGATGGAAGGATATGTCAGTGAAATGTAATTAGTTTTACAGTCTGGTACCTGAGAAAGGTCAAACATACCCAAACATACCCAAATGGGTATGGTTTGAACCAGATTGAATCAGCCAGAACCTACCCTGTATTAAAACCTGTCTGAAATTGCTATGGTTCACTTTATTAGCATATATCCTAACACTACTCATCAGATATTGTGATATGGATCCCTTGAAGTTCTGGGCTACTATCCTATCATTCCATTAATTTTCTGTGTTTGCATGTTCACGATATGTTTACATGGGTTTCATCCCAACGTCCAAAGACGTGCAAGTCAGGTGGACTGGAGGTGTGTGTGTTTGTCTATGATGGAACCGAATTTACTTAACTTGGTGTTTCTTAAGTAAACAAATATTCAAATGAGAGGCCCACATGCACAACATAAACTTCCAATAAATGCCAATAAGTATATTGTCTCTGTGCTGGAGTACTGGAGACAAGTCATATTTCGGCCAATAAACTCTTCAACTCTCTCAGTCTTAAACACAGCCCAACAATCTTCTTGTCATAGATCCATTCAAAAACCTTTATAATTGCTGCAAATGTATCCCAGAAATAAATAATCTCCCTAAAGCCAGCAGCATGTTTGATGTGAGCAGCCTACTAACGTTTCTCAAGGAACGGGTAGCGTTATTTTCAAACTTACCTACCCTACCTTTAATTGCATTCCTTGCATCCCAGATGTAAGTCAGTCCTTCATTAGATGGCTGCAATGAAAACCAGCAGGGCTGTGGGTCCTGAGCACCAGGATTGAGAACCACTGGCCTACATGATTGACAGGGAGAAAAGCGTGTGACAATCCCAAAGGAAATTTAGTTTTCATTCAGCTCTGATTTCTGTTTCTTTCACAGGGCTGGTGCAACATAAACCATGTCATCTGTCTCTAAGACATCAACTCCATCATGAGATCGAATGTTTTGTTTGATGAAATACTTTGACATGTTTACTTCTTCTGTCCTGTAATCGCATAACGGCAGAAGTCTGACACTTTGCACATCTGATCTGTGGATGCCCTTCGCCTGATCTGAGTTAATAAATCATAAAAGAAACTCATCTATAGTCCAGTTGTATCCTAAATGAACATTTTGAGTGTCTTTTTTTTTGGGGGGGTACTTATCATTGCAGCTGAAAATAATGTAGTTGTTAGAAAGTTTTAAAAACAATCATTACTGGGCAACTGTTCATTGAAGTACAGTGGGTGTAAACCAGATCACTTGGGGCTAAATAAAAAAAAAAGAATAAATAGGATAAAATAAGATTTACATTATGGTAGGGTCAGTCATGGGGTCAATCTTGAAAATCGTAGGCCAGGAATCTTCAAATGTGGACATCTGGGTCCAGAGCCCTGCTAGTTTTCTAACCTGTGGTAGTTTTCATTCTAGTGGTCTAATCAGGGACTGATTAAGATCTGGACGCCAGGTGTATGGTGTCCATAATAGGACATCCTCATACTGTACTTTAGAGTTAACAACATCGTTCGTCGGACTAAAAGATGTCAGTTCTCGTGTCTCACAGTAAACGTCATAGTTCCTCGGACTGAAATCCGTCAGTTGTTGGCCAAAAGTTGCCAAGTCTCAGGTCTAACACCAAACGGCCTCAGATGATTTTTTCATTTGTTTTCATTTGCGCAGACAGACTTCATGGTGCATTCAAGTGCATCCGTAAACTCTGAAATCTATACTCGAATGGCCATGAAGGTTGCTTAAAACTGGAAAGGTTCTATTTTTTTCTTTTCTTATTTTCCTTTGTTGAAATACATACATACATACATACATACATACATACATACATACATACATACATACATACATACATGTAATTTTGGTTGATTGTGTTGATTGTGGTTGATGTTGTCATGACTACAAAAACTGAAACTTAACAGTTCAATACCTTTACCTTCCTTCCACGCTTACCCCTCCCCCTGTGGTAGCATACAGTCTTGCAACACTCACCTGCACTCTTTCACTCTCTCACAACCCCATACTGACCCAAACTTGACCCAAATTTACCTTGACCGTGGAAAATAATTTCTAGACACATTTTTATGACACTGAATATTGTATATGGTCATTTGTATTCTTTTTTCTACTATGGTACCAATTTAAACCTAACTTTTGGCCCCAGTGCCCTCACTGAATATTATCCTCCGATTCCATTCATAATCTAGTCTCTTCTGATAATCTGGTCCAATATATAATCATTCTACTAACTGAGCAGATGTTAACAGTATGCTACATAACTGTTGGACTGTAGTTACTATCTGTCACTTGAATTTTCATACTTTTGGTGCTTTTGGGTGACACTGTTTAATGGAGTTATTTATAGGCTATTAACTTTCCCAGGCTGATTCTACTGATAAATACTATAAACCTCTACCATAGAAGAAGAGTTAATTATTTAATACATAACATAATGGATGGGCTGAGGTAGGTTTACCCTTACATGATTTGTTCGAGGGCTACATGTTTTCTTGGGTGTTTTTTTCATTGGTGTCTTGCTGTTTATTGCGATTTCAAGTCAAATTTGGATGCAAAACCATTTGCAAGTCAGTGTGTTTCTGTAATATTCCCCTGTGATGGAGCGTTTCTTTGTGTGATTCTTTACTGCAGTTAACAACATCCAACCCTCAATACCACAGAGACAGTGGAGTTGCAGGGATGAAGACAAAGCACTCTTCACCCGTCCATGGTCTGTCTGTGTCCATCTGGAAAAGACATCGGACCAAACAGGTTCTGGGGGCAATTGGAGGTTCTCTTGGAGCCTGTCTTCGAAATGCCTCCCAGACCTGATGGTGTCTGTGACAGGCCCTCTCCCGGTGAGCTAGCCTCTATGATGAATGACCACCTTTCCACTCTTTATCGCCCTACTAAATCATACGCTTACCATGCTTTTATGACCAATTTTTGCTGCTTTGTTTTACTCTTACCCCTATTTTTTTAATAAAACTCCAAAGGCTGTTCCTTCATTTATTTTTTGAACTGGACAACATACCAATCTCTGACATATATCTTTGCATTGGTATTCAGATGCAGAGTTGGGATCTTGCCATATCAATCAGATGCACCGCAACAAATGTGTCATACCTTGTTCGGAATAGAGAAATGCTCTAGAGAAAATGCTCTTATCTAAAAGACAAATACATCCAGAATAGTTTCATTCATTTAGTGTTTTGTTTAACCATTATCTGTTATGCAGCACTGCTGTCTTTTACCCATAATAACTAGAAAGGCATGCAGGAATATGTCTATTATAATTATTAAATAACATTAAGTATTTATGTGAGTGAGTGGGTCACACTTGGTGTTGGTCAGAGCACAGAGATTGACAGGCAGACAGCATGGCATGTCACAGTGACTGCGTAGGGGGACAAGGGCTAAGAAGGGACGGGGGTATTTTTCTCCCAAGGTGCAATACACGACTAGACAATGGAGTGGATATGTGTTTATGAATGGTAGAGTCATATGCACCTGCTCCCATCTCTGTGAATACTGATGGACTTTAGATTAAAGTAAATATTGTGTATGTTTCTGCACATATAGCAATATTATACTTTGGTATATGATTGTCACTTAGCATGTAGTATGTCTCATATGAGTTAACAGAAAACCACTAGTCTTGATCTGTCCTGGTACCAATTACTCACTTGCTGGTCTGTAATATATACAGATGTACACTCTATGACTATGAGACCTTGATTTCTTCAAGAATCAATATCAACTTTTTGCACTTATTGATAGTGAGTCTGAATGAACCTGGATACTAGCACTTATGGATCCCCAATGCAGCTACTAGAGCTTAACTGTAAGAAAAACATTCTACCAAGGTGAGAAATTATTTTCAACAGTTGTGAAAATGTGTAATGTTTTATACATCTCTCCCTGCCAGTGAATTTTTTTTCTTAGCACTAATATCTCCCACAGCTCAGGGAAAATCACTTGTCATGTTTTGAGGGGTCAGATGACTCTGATCAGCAGGAGACCACATACTTTTCTGGAAATGAAGGTATTTACTTGGCTCCAGTCTTGTGTTCTGGACTTACTTTGAATACTTGTGCATGTGTGCATTGTACATAAAAAAGTTAATCTTATTTGATTCACCCTGACGGATTCTGCTGCACTCTTCACTACTCTGCAACACAAAATACTTACAATAGTGAACTACTTAAGCTTAGTCCACCTTCATCAGGCATAACTACCCCCCAAAATGCATGAAGACAGAGAAGTACTAGCTTAACAGTGTTAAATTCACTCAAATACAACTAAAGGAATATTAACATCAAGCCATTAAGCTCTCACAAAAATAATAGCTCATTGTGTTACTGTAGTAAAGGAGTGTCTGGCCCCTGCTTAGACTCTGGCTGTGGTACTAGAGCCAAGTTTGATCATATATGCAGTACTCTGTCTCTCCCTAGTGGAGAGAAAAATCTGGTTAGTTTAGTGTTAATCTTGAATGACGTTCATCTATACCCTTGGTTTCCCCATCTGTAGTAACTCAATTAATACATATTAAAATTAACTGTTAGTTTTTTTAGCTGTATTAATTATTCCTGTTAAATTCACTCAAAAGAGAATGCAGAGGTCTTTCAAGTAGTCATATAGATGTGTAATATCAGTTGGAGACCTTTCTTAGTTTATAGTAAATATATTTTTATGTTGGAAGCAATGTTTTAGGTGTATGGGCAAGACAATCAAAATTCATAGATCATTTTTAATCCTCTGATATAATCTCACTGGGCAGAAAAGCCCATTCTGCAGTCCTGTTACGACTTATAGGGTTTTATGATCTATCAATCACCTAAACAAAGCTTGAGTGTGAGAGCCACTGCCAAGGGAGGTCTGACCTGCGGCCTAGCGTGACATTCAAGGAAGGAGTGCTACTCACCCAGGAAATCCCATTACACCAAAGTATGATGGATATCAGTACTGGGAAAGCTCATATGTGGTCTGACATATAATTTGTTATAATTTGTAAAAAATAAAAAAATAAAAAAATGGTATGACCACATTCACCTTTATCCCTGTCTTTCACTTTTTCAAAACTCTTGTCCCTATACCCACATCGACTCACATACCAAAGATCGAGAGTATTCTGTTCATCTGTCGGCTGGTCGAGAAAGTATCCTAGAAAAATAGTCTATATATCTGCAGACGGCATGAAGTTACTGTTGTAACTGAATAAAAGATAAACTATAACACTTAACAGAATACGGTGCCGGATGCTTGCATTCAGAAATTTAGTACACCATTTTGTTTCTTCCTAAGGCAGACCACAATTTTATAGATGCCATGTAATTTAGTCCCTTTAAGATGAAGAACATTAATGCTGTATTCTTTTAATGCAGTAGTTTCCTTCCTTCAGTGTATTCTGAGTGTGATATAGTAGAAATAACATATCTTACTCACACCACATAGCTTTTTGAGGCAATATAACATTTTGTGTCTGTTTTTTTAATATAAGGATATTGTCACAGTTTCAAAAGTGAATATACATTTGGACAGACAGCAAAACTATCTTGCATTCCTCTGCTATCTGCATCAGCGAGGCCTAGGGGAGCCGCATTTGCAAACATGTACTATCACTCCAGTATGGATCAATAGCCCCAAACAGTTAATAGCACACTCTACGGGCAAAGGTGAACAAGGGAGGGAAGCCACTCCCCATTATGAAAGTAGTATACTCAAGACTGTAGAGACAAAAACAGCCTCATGATGAATCATCCCTACTACTGCCATAGTGATTGCCCAAGACACTGAAATGTAATTTTCCCACTTACATATGATAAATAACAACACGCTGCAGGCCTACTAGCAACGTTTGGGCTTTTCTTAAGCTTCACTGACTTTTGTTTGACTTTATTATTTTAGTATTTGTATTTGTATTTTAGATTCTATATATTTTTTCTTTATTTCCTTAAGCAAATAAGTCATACAGATATCACAGCACATTAGTCAGGTCTGTCTGTTTGACTCTATAAGCTGTTTTTGTTCTTCTGAATGAGTCATGTTTACCTCTCTCTTAACCCTCCCCCTTTATTATGCTTCAGTCTGATAAGAGACCAGCAAACAGACAGTGGGCCAAATTTCAGTTTCTCTCACCCTCTTTCACTCTATCTCAATCTTCTGGAGGACACTTTTGGATCTGTCGCCTCACGGTATCTAGAATATAAGTCACTATAGTGGGCCGTTAGTGAGTTTCTATCAATCCACCACAGCAGTGTTACAGAAATGATGGGATAAAGAAGATAAAATTGTAACACCCACAGATCAGGAAGACAAAAAGCTAAAATTGCGTGAAGGAGAGGGATTGAGCCCAGACTTGGAGCCTGTGACAAAGAGGAACCGCGCTGAATTCATGATCTGGAAGTCACTGTGGATGTCTGTGAATTTGGGTGTACCGATCAGTCTCAAAACCCTACTGCTGGACCTACCTGCTCCAACATATTAACCATGAAGTTGACTGGGACTATGCTAAATCTGGACTCCGTGCATTACAATACCACCCGTGACCGCTCCTGCACTATGATGGAGTTTGACAATGTGAGAGTGTCACCTGTGGAGACAAATACAACAGGTATGATGAACCACACCTCATTCACTGTAATGTATCTGACACTGTATCAGTATCAGCAATGCCAGGCAAAACAATACTCATTACATATGATGATCTCTTCTATGAATATCCACAGATTAGTCACCATGCAGTGATTTGACATTGAATGTCTTTGGTGTGTGTATATGCTTGGCCATATGAATCTCGGCAACACAGTGATTTATAATGGCTTATTCGATATTCTAATTACATAGACACAATGTGCCTTTGCAATGACATCAGCTCTCACTCCACAAAATGCTGAAAAAGTAGCAGTCATTAGTCACAGAAGGAGAATACCTCGCTCACCCTCCTGATCTACTTTCCTTCATAATCTTATTTTCAGGTATCATTATAATTAGGGCCCTGTTGTGCTGAATCAGGGCCTTTCCTTGGCACTTTTAAGGGAGATGCTTAACCAGCAGACTGCTCTTCGAATGCAGATAACTGTGAGGCAGATGTATTCTAATCTCTTAATTCAATCTAACTGATCTTTGACCACAAAAAGCATTCTCCTTGTTAAATTGTAATCCCTCACTGGTCCATTTCACAAAACTAAGTATGCAATTTACATAGATTATAGCCTGGGGCCATGTCCGTGCAAGCGTCTGTGCAGGAACACTACACCAAGAGAGTGTATTTGACGGTCAGTGGTTTTAAGAGAGACAATCCTGCAGCAATCGAATACTGACAGGATACAATTTAGAGCAACACGAAGGGAGATTGAATTTAAACAGAGCGCCCAACGTAAAATTAGCCAGAGGAGAGTTGTGGACTTTGGCTTGCCACTGACCTCTAACTGCTTTAATTAAATGGGGAGTTTCCTCTTCCTCTGAGTAATAAGTAGCAGTGCTCCTTGGAGGCCTATGAGTCTGGCAGCCACACAGAGCAGTGATATCTCTACCTATAACCCTGCTTTTATTATCACCACTAGCACTGTTCTTGCCAGACCTGTGAAACAGTACCCTGGTGATTCATGTAGAGTATACGTTCACAATCAACATGTTTCTGGAAAGTTCTGTGCCTGTGAAAGGTTATTTCTCTTGATAGAGGTGTAATAAGTTTCATTATATGCCTTAGCTGATGATGGGGTGATAAATGATTGTCTCTGTGAAGGTGCCTAACTGCTGTTACTGCTGACATCCTCTCAGCTAAGTGAATTGTCTCCTACGTGTGGGGCTTGTTAGTTCCACCTCAAAGATGTTTATTTATTCATAGGCATCCAAACAAAAGGGCCCCATGTCTTAAAAGTCATACAGTGTCCCTCCTCCCTACAAACAATACTACTGTATATCTCTTGTCTCCACTTTAAAGTTGCCTGTACATGAATACAGTGCATGATACAGTGCATGGAGTACTGTGTTTCATCAGACCTTGATATGTGTATTATCTTTTAATTGGCAGAGTTAACAGTGCCCGCACCCACGTCACAGCGCGATGGAAGAAGGATTGCATGTTCCATATGTGCAGACAAGGCGACAGGTAAACACTATGGTGCATCTAGCTGTGATGGCTGCAAGGGCTTTTTCAGAAGGAGTGTGCGAAACAACCACGCCTACACCTGCAGGTGAGACCCAACATGTGACACAGGACCTATTGATACTGCAGGTCATTGATTATTTTTATTTTATTTTATTTTATAGCTTTTATTGTCATTATACAACGAATCGTACAACGAAATTGATTAGAGACACAGTATTCATTCATTCATCTTATCCATCAAAATATTACTATAAAGTCATGGTAACAGAGACAGAGGACTCAAACTCTATGGTGAGATATAAATGGAAATGGACTGTATTTGTATAGCGCTTTTATCCAAAGCGCTTTACAATTTATACACTTCACATTCACCCATTCACTCTCACATTCATACACCGACTGCGGCAGCAACCATGCAAGGCCCCAACCTGCTCGTCGGGAGCAGTGAGGGGTTCAGTGTCTTGCTCAAGGACACTTCGACACGCTACCGGGAGGAGCCTCGAACCGGGAACCCTCCGATTCCCAGGCGACTGCTCTACCAACTGAGCTATTGCCGCCCCCATATATAACTGTAGAGTTTTACTTTCCCATGTGAGACGTTGATTTAGCCTATACATGACTTGTTGACATGTAAATGCCACAAGAGCAACATATAACAATAATAGATGATCTAAACTCATGGCAATTTCTAAACTTCAGAATGTTAATATTTTGTGTAATTGTGTCTTCTTCCTACAAAATAACTCATTGTAATCTGACAGCTGGAATAAGAGGATTTATGTGCGTATGTGCTTATATACATTTTAATCAGGTTCAGCAGGCAATGTGTTGTGGACAAAGACAAAAGGAACCAATGTCGTTACTGCAGGCTACGAAAGTGTTTCAGAGCTGGAATGAGAAAAGAAGGTGAGAACCATGATGATTGTTTTAACCAGATATCCATTTATTTTTCCGTTGCATACTGTGCAACTTACTCTGTACATTCAAAATGTAGGATTTGCATGAATGTTATTGATGTATGCGGAAAACAGGACAGGTCATTGTCACAATTTTTACTCACAATGTATGTATATCATGTCCTGGGGGAGCATCAGGGACAGGCACTGCCTCAGCGGATAGAGTGTCTAGGGGGTTTCCTGCAATAAGGAAAAAGTAAAAAGATATTTCTCTCTTTCTGGCAACAGTGAGTCAGTGTGTGTGCGTGCGCGCCCTTTACTATTGGTCTTATCTTTCACTGACTGCCACAGATAACCAGGGAAAAGAGATGGGATTAGAGGAGCCATGAATGGTCTCTTCACATGAATAATTAACATGGCTGAGTATGGGCAAACATTTGCTCTGCAGTTTTCAAGAGAGACGTGCTTCTCCGAGTTGTCCTAGGGAATGTTACATGAAAGAGACACTTAAAGTATAACCCCCAGAAGTGAAGGTCAGGTCTAGTAATTCAAATGTTTACCTTATTAATTTGTCTGGTGTCTTGCATAATATGCAGCAATTTCACCTTTAAATTATGCCAGAAATACAGCCATAATGGAAACGCAAACGTATACAGTTAAACAAACCTCCTCAGGCAACCAGTCCTTTTATACTATTCCCTCTGTGCCCTCTCCCACTGTCTGTAGTCAGACTACTCCAATCTATCATTTAGCTGATGTTCCATAGAAGACTCATTTGTGACATTGTCACGCAGGGCCACGCCAGTGAAGCAGAGAGGGAGCCCCTCACTCTTTCTCCTTCTCTAGTTTGATTAATAGGCTCCTGATTGGTTGCCGAGAGGACAGCTCTGATGAGTGATTGCTTTGAGATTCGGTCCTGTTGTCTGACTTTGTGGGGGCATATTGGAATCAGGCTGAGACCGTCCACTTTGCTCTGTTTCTAATGACTGTCACGTAGGGGTCGTCAACATGTGATTGTCTCCCCTGTTAAACATAATCCACACTATCAAGCTACCTCCAACATGCTCTCCAACACCTTATTGTCACTGGCACATTTAAAAAGCTGTCATCACCATCAGAATTTCATAATACTGCTCATTCTAACCTTTAATGTACTGTAGGTCTACACAAGAGGATTAAAACGTTCCCCGCAAAATATCATGTTCCTTGATGTACTAAATACTTTGATATACTCTTTTCACTTTCATGTAAAGTAAGGAGCAGCAGAAAGCTAGAGGGTGTATTCCAAAAGTTTTCACTACTTTGCTTTTCCTTCCTGTCCTCTCTACCAAGCAGCTCAGGGAGTAGTCTTGAGTAGAAGAGTGAAAGAAGGGAGAAGATGAGAAACAAGAAGGAGAGCAGGAGGGGAAGGAAAAATTGGAAAGATTTCTGGGCATCAGCATCATAAATGACAATAAATAACACTAATTTACATCCTGGAAAATAACACTGATACACAGATATGCTCAGAAGGAGACGGGAGATTTATATATACTTATATAATATGTTTTAAGCACCTTCTCTCATTTCTTCTACAATTGGGAAACAGGCAACATGGCGTCATTACCCCTCATTTCCATGTCACAGTGGAGAGAAGGACCTTGTGGAGCAGTAGAACATTTGCGTCCTTGAGGAGAGGTTTTAAACAGAGGAAAGGAAGAAGTAATGGAGGAAAGCAGGAGGGATATTTGGAGCTTTGGAATGCACCAATCAACTTTCCTGATGGTTCTCTCCTCCTTTTTCATCCCCAGCTGTTCAGAATGAACGAGACCACATCAGCAGCCATAGAGCCAAGGGGCAGGGGGTGGGCACCCTATCCATCAGTGTGCTGCTACAGGCAGAGGCCAACGTGAATCAGGTACCAGACTGTCGCGTAACAACTGACTGCTTATTTACAAAGTCCTGTGCTGGAAATGTAGACTGCTGTTTCCCACACAGCCTAGCCAAGAGATCCTTTATCTGTTTCTGAGAATCATGTAGATAAAAGGCCAGAGATGGAGAGGATATAGGCTGCACTTTGGACAGGCAGCCATTACATTCCATGGTTTAGCTGTAGGCTGGATTCAGTTACTCCTGAGAAACTACAAAATTGCCCAGGGACCCCATCTAATCATAACCTATTTAATTGCACCGCTAGGCCTGGGATTGACTGCCAATGTTCAATTACCTTCAAATGCATAATAACAACCAGATACCCCCTTTTGCATGTGGAAGGAATGCACGTAAATTAATTGGTTGATTGACAAATGAACGGGTAAATGAGACTTGGGTGTTCTCATCCTGTGATGTCTTCTGATGTGATCACCATTCAACACTGCTTTCCTTTGGTTCACACACATCCTAGTCTACCTGCCTTATCTTGCTCTGTCTTTCACAACTGTCTAAGCACCAAAGATCTCACAAGCAAGCCTAGCAACATCCTCACCACCACCTTCCCCATCCCCCTTTCATTTTGAGTACCCCGCATACACACACACACACACACACACACACACACACACACACACACACACACACACACACGCAGTTCTGCACACGTTCCCTACAGTTCATTCCCACATTACAGTAACACCTAAGCCCACTGTGAACCCTCATTATGCTTTGCCACTCTCAGTTCCCAGCCCTGGTCTCACCTATGAGTTGTGACATCAGCACCAAGAAGATAGCTTGTGTGGGAGACGTGTTTGAGTCCATGAAGCAGCAACTCCTCCTGCTGGTGGAATGGGCAAAGCTCATCCCAGAGTTTTGCAGCCTCCCAATAGACGACAGGGTATGGAGGAGACTGACTACAGCCAAAGGACTGTTTATATTAACGGCTGACTTACATCTGTCCATGCAGACTAGAGTAACAGCAGTCACCTTTATATTTTGTTTCACTGAGTGTTTGCATTTTTCAGCTGAAGTTGACATCAAGTCTGTCTGTGTCTGTGTGCAGGTCGCCCTGTTACGAGCACACTCTGCAGAGCATCTTCTCCTAGGGGCGGCTAGACGCTCTCTACCTTACAACAATCTCATCCTTCTTGGTAAGATAGATTAAACCTGCTACCAGCTGTGTCCTTTTTAATTTTATCACTGGGTTTATATGCAAACACATGTAATTTATGTATTTATGTAATGTTTTTTTCTGACATATATTGGAGTAAAGGGTATTCTTACAGTAATATACCAATAGCATAATACATACACAGCCAGTGTTTATGCTAACATGTCTCTCAAATGAATGAAATGTGTTTTTGTGTTTATTGAACAGGTAATGACTTTGTGATCCCACTGAGAGGTGCAGAGGTGGAGGTGTCCAGAGTGGCTTTCCGTATCCACGAGGAGCTGGTCAAACCTCTAAGGGAGTTGGACATCACAGACCAAGAGTTGGCCTGCCTCAGAACCATCGTCTTCTTTGCCCCAGGTCAGTCAGTCTGTAAGAGGGTCACTGTTGACTCTCATTTCTCGTCTCTGACTTCTGTTTTCCCCCCTGACAGTCAGGGGGGAATGAAGTCAGGGCCTGACTTCATCTGTCCTCATAGACAAAGACAGAAAGTTTGCCAGGAATCTTTTGCTTCTTTCGTTTCTCTGTCCCTGGCACATGAAGGTTGTCTGGGTGGTCTGTTTTCACCATATTTCAGGGAAACCTGCTAATAATGTCAGGGTGTGGTGAGGTCCTGGCAGGGAGCGGTGGCTGCCTGCTGCATTTTATGGCCTATTTACCTGGGACTGTGATTATAGCAGCAGAGCCAGGCTGGAGGGCCAATTGACCCGAGGACTGAATGGACAAACTGACTCAGCAGCAGCAGCAGCAGACTAATCTCCAGAGCCAGAGCAAGGCAGCTACCATACAGAAATAAACATGTGTCCAAGGCCCTCCATGACCTATTCTTGTGACCTCCACACAACTTTGACTCAAGCGTTTCCCCAATTCTCTCCTTGAATGGTTATACCCTCTTTTTTGTTGTTGTTGAAATATTAAATGCCAACTGTGTCACAGTGTATATACTCTGCAATTAAACCTTATTCTGGATATCATTCCCCTCTCTGTCTTGACTCAGTAGATGGTGATAATCTTGTCATACTCTTTTTTTTTTTAAATGTATGTACGTTGATCCTCCTTTCTTTCGGCCTTTGTTAGTGATGCTAATTTACTGAGGGGGAAAGCTTTATTTTGGTGTACTGATAACCCTTTCTTTTAAGTGTAATCTCTCTTCTTCAGTACATATCTCTTTACCTATGTCTTCCAGACTGTCCAGGATTGGAGAGTCCTCAGATGGTGCGTCATCTGCGTTTCCAGGCCCAGGTATTGCTAGGCGAGGCAACCTGTGAGCAGCGAGGACGCTTTGGGGAGCTCCTGCTGATGCTGCCTCCCCTGCAGAGTGTAGCCTGGCAGATGGTGGAGACTCTCCACTTAGTACAGCTACTGGGGGAAGCCAGGGTGGACAGCTTGCTGCAGGAGATGTTGCTCGGGGAGGGAGCCACAGCAGCACAGGGACCATGCATGGGTAGGAGTCACTAGCTACTTAAGAGTGCTTTCAATGTATTTATTATATTTCAGTCATTATATATGTATGAATATGTATTGTTTAAAACCAGTACTGAACTTGACTTTGGTCGCTGAATACTGAATTTGAGCGCTAACATTGAAAAATCGTGTAGTCATACCAAGCATTAGCCATGACAGTGTCCTAATTGGTATGTTCAGAGTGTCCATCTGCTCTTGTTCTGAATAGGGTCTTCTCTAGATTCCCCCTTTCCTTCAGACAATAACCTGACTCAAGACCAGCGAGGTGGACATGGAGATTTGCCTACCAACATCATCTCTGTCATCCTTCCTGTCCCCACATGTGAGCATCCCTCAAATCCCCTACCATAACACTTTTGACTATCTTCAAACAAGTAAAAGTTGTGTGGTATTGTGTGTTGTTTACATAACATTCTCCCATCGTAACAATCCCTGTACTGTCAAGAGAAGTAAAATGAGGTGAATTGAGCTTGAGGCTGTCACCATCCCTGGGCCACGGTTGATCCATCAGGAGGTCTCATGAAGTCCTCTAGTCTACAGTAGCTGTACTTACCCTGCCCTGGATCCTGAGCCATTCCAACCCTGCCCTGCTTATTAGCTCAGCCTGCACTGCTCTGAGCTCATCTGAGGGATGTCTAATATTATCACCTCAGTGTTAGGGTCTCTACTGAAAAGATTTGCTTCCATGAAATTACATGATTCAATGTTGCTGATTTTTTTTTTACTTCTGACTTTATTAAGTGTAGTATTTTGTGTGTTTGCAAAGGAACGTACTGAACCCTCATGTGTGATGTCTGTCTGTCTCACATAGCTCTTCCAAGTGGCTTCCCTGGTGCCCAGACAGACTGGCACTGAGGTGTACAGACACGGTGAGGGTGCCAATATTCCCACAGCATCGGCCCACGGCATACCTGTCCACACCTGCCTCCGAGAAACACCTCAACCAGCAGCAACCACTTAACCAAAGAGTGGAGTGAGCTATGGGCTAAACAGAGAACAGACATAGTCTAACATACACACATTTACACACATGCATACAAGCACACGTACACTGCTATTTAAAAAGATAGACCCATACCAACAATAGCCAGTATGTCAATCATATAGCCAATATGTCTCTAATCCAATATGGTGGTGATACTGGTGGTTCCTTCACCCATTCACTAATAAAGGTTGTTCACCTTTATTAGTTAATGTCATTTCAGGTATATGAGTCATTCATTTGGTTAGGCTACAAAAAGTGCCAAGATGATAGTACTGCCTTTAACAAAGATGAGATTAGATATAATTTATAATACCAAAGCTAAAATTTAGTTTTGTATAGAAAAAACTAATTACAACACACAGAGTAACTTACCGTATAACACACTGACAAATGGAAATAATTAAACATTATGCTGTATGTGTGTGTGTGTGTGTGTGTGAGATCGGAA
>CABFOS010026844.1:0-22901 GCA_900660315.1 Diretmoides pauciradiatus
GAGAGAGATGGAAGTTATTTTGTGGTCCGGAGACGATCCACTATGAGGCTGTTCAGCAGGAAGGGAACAGGTGTGCTGGGCTTCTGGCTTACACCATGTGTTCCAGTTGTTTCATCTGCACCTGTTTCCGGAGCCCTATATCTGATGATCAAAACACTTTATTAACAGTAACAGCAGGGTACACTGTTCATGTTAGGCTATCTCTGGCTCTGAGTGTACTTTTGGTTGTGTGTCACCGTGGACCAGTTAAATGAGGCCATAGAGGTCACGGTGTCAGAGGTCATGGGAAATAACAGACACAAAATGTCCAACTTAAAGTACAGATATGTGACATTTCCATATGAATACATTTCCATTTGCCATATTTAACACAATAATGATTCAACCAGTTCATGAAGGTGTTTACATTTGCTGCATTTGCTGTTACAAACACCCAGAAGTGGGTCAGTCATTCCAGGAAGTGATGCGTTTTACATGGTTGGAATAAAGAGAAGATGAACTCGGTAGTCACATTTTCACACCATTTCATCCATATATGTCAAAGGGGGGGCGCGTTTTCTTTCGTAGTGTTTACTGGTGCACGTAAAGTGTGCGCTTCAGCAAGTTTGATGCCTACACAGTTTGTTCACTCCTAGCTTAACCCAGTTTGCTAGAACAACTGGGATATGGAAAACCATATGCTTGCATAACAGTATATGGGGTCCTCCCAGGTTTTCAATGTAAAAAGCCCTTTGTAAAAAAAAACTGCTGTCAAAAAAACTTTCCTGTCAGTCATGTAGACTGCACTCAACTTATCCCTGATAGCTTCCGTTCTCTCTCATCTGGGGAGAACGTCATGCTATACTCCATTAAAAAATCTGGCAGTTTTGTACCTTGGTTATCGGCAGTATACCCCATAAAATATGACTGGAAACCTTTAGAAGCCATTCTTCAATTCGACGTACGTTTAATCCAACAAGCCACAGTTCATTTCAATAACATTTCAACTTTCAGAATTGGTTCAGCTGTTATTCCCACAATATTCTTCCAACCAAAACACAGCACGGTGGGGGGTAATGAGCAGTGTGAGGCACATCCACAAGTTGCTATTTTATTGAAATAAGTGCTGCTTGGTGGATAGGATGAATGCTGTATTTAAAGATCCGTAAAGCCTTTTTTTAGTGGATGTCGGAGAGAGCGGCACGCATCACGACTACACTCAATTCAAAGTACGACTATATACACATTGCCCTGACTAGTAATAAATACTGCAGAAATCAAATACTTTAGTGCGCTCTGTTTTGTTTTATGTATGTTCGAGTGGAATAACTGTTGATTTGTGGTGATTTGAATGTGAGTGCGAGAACACGCAGCAGACATGGATCATGCACAATGTGACGTAAGACATAAGGAACGGCCTCGGGGGTGGAATGAAAATAGGAAGACCCAGTTATTATGAGCAGCGATAGCCACCACAGCCGAACAGACAAAGGAAAGAGCGCCACCACCTGCAGAAACTCAAACTTGAATCGTCACAACTAGTCTCTGATCTATGGGTACAATTACGCGAGCCCTTGTTTACAGCGCATAGGTATGAATGGCGGAGCTGTATGCAGCTTGTCTCTTGGCACAGCGAGCGCCATTCCATTCTCTTCCTCTTCCCCAACACAGAGGAGCACCTTGGCCCACCTGCGCTGTGATTTGGCAGGGCACATCACACTGCTGCAGGCTACTGTAAATATCACCTTTCTTGTTATCTCCAAGACCTGCTTTTCCAGTAAATAGGGGAACATGTAATTCAATATACTGTGTCAGGCCTTTTGCTTTCAGAGGACATTGTAGGTGACATGACTTAGTGGCCCCCCGGAATGCACATAAAGATTAATAAGTAATGGCGATATAAAGATGATATTTGCACTGTGATATCCCACTTTTTCTTTTTTTCTTTAGCTTAATGCGTTTGATCACAACGGAACTGGTAATACTAAACGGATATCATACAGTAGGCATGACATCGCAACGCAAACCAGCACAGCAGATGGTCGAGTGCCTTTCATTGTTAGTTCAAACAAAACTTAGAAGCTGCTGATTGTGTTTGTTTTGACTAACACGAGTAGTGTTGCTATTTTACATAATGCAAAATTATGAAAAATGAAAACTGATACATAAATAGTTCTATGATTGGGGGACTTTTCTGTGGTGATGCTTCCAACTATAGCTTGCATGTTACAATTCATACACAATAATGGTAATATTGAAAGCAGCACGTACCACTCTCTGAAATGAAATGGTATTTTGTCCTCCTCTATAATACCGTTGTCGGTCCCCCTGGCATTTTGTTATTTGTTGCAGTGTTTGTGTTCTCTTTCACACTTTAATATCGTGGTATTGCTTCAATTTGAGCAGCAAGATAAAGTTCTATTTCATTTTATGGGATTAACTTACTGGGTAGCGCACGTCTCAAGGTATTTGTTGTGTTTTGTTTTATCTATGAATTATTTAGAGGCTTCAAAAATAGAGAATGGGTTAGAAGACAGCATGCCCTGTCTCTCTCAGCAATCTCAGTCAGATGTTTAATTTGGTCTGCTACCGTGGAATAGCATCCACCACGTCTGGGATTAGGTGGTTGGCTATGTAATTTCCCTAAAGGAGGAGCATGTTGAATTGGCGCATAATGATAAAGAAGGAACTGAACATTTGAAGCAAAGGAAATATGAACTCATGATTGCTGCGTGTGTTTCAAGTTGTCACGGATTTTAGCTTTAATGTGATGTACTGCACGGAGAGAAAGCAAGGCCGTGTTGCTGCTCAGACACACACACACACACACCATGCAATGAACTCGTTAGTCAAATTTCAAAGTCTGCATCGGCGCCGTAGTCATCCTTCTTCCGGTCATATTTCATCATTTGCCGAACGTATTAAAGTTCACTAGGTCTATTAATGAAAGAGACCCTGTTTTTCTTTACACTCCATAACACTTTTTAAAAATGCTAATGGACTCCAACAAGCACCTGAGCAAGGATGAAAGTGCCCTAATTCCTGCTCAAAAGGTCACCGAGATGAGTTATAGTGGTATAAGCACCTGAAAGCTATTCCCTTGTTAGATTTGACAAAGGGAGGCTGCCATTTCCCCCTTTAAAAATAGTGTTGGGTAATAAATGATCATTTGTGGAATGTGGTTGCTACCGGCGGTGACTTTTTCTCTGACATAACTTTACTGCTGGCTGATTTACATCCTGAAAGTTGTCCCCAAAATATTTAAAATGAGCATTTTATTCATGATGCACAGTGGACGGCAGTGGCACATACAAGAGCTCTTATTATGTTTCTGAAGGGAAATGGCTAATTAGTTGGACATGAAAAATGCAGGCATGCCTTTTTTTACTATCATCTCCTATTTCACTCAACAACACTTTTTGTAACATATTTGCAAGTTATACACCCAGAATCAGCATAACATGAAATACCGGCATGCCCAGACTTTGCTTGCAGATCATCGCTATCAACAGTTACCCACACTTGCATGCAAGTATCAATTATGAAAGTCTCTGGATAACCGTGCCTGTTGTTCGCCATGTGCGGCGTGCGGCGTGCACCTCGACATATGTGATAGTCCTTCTCACCAGCCCTTCACAGGTCCCTGAAAGGTGCTCCTGGTGTGGATGCAGGGCCGTAGTGCGGGATCACAGTGACAGTTTCAGGTGGAGGAGTCTATTAATAGTTTACCTCTCAGCCAAAGCATTTCATCATTTTGGGTGTCCGAGGGCTTCCTGCTTCAAAAAAAGGGGATGAAGTTATGCATCTCAATCCACCCCATCATATTTCATGCTGTTGAGGATTATAAATAAAAGGACAGACATTGACCTGGGCTATTAGTTACCCAGGATCCTGTGGGTGGATGGTGCTTTGTCTTCTGTCAGGTTGCAGTGTTTATCCTTCAGAAAGCAACGGGTTTACAATCAAAGTCTGTGGGATACAATATGAGATATGACCCTGGTGCCTAGAAGTGAAAAGGGGAAGAGCGCAGGGCTGAGAAACAGCAAAACGCAAGAGCAAACAAAACCAATCAGTCAAAATCAGACAGGAGGGAACATCAGAATGGATCAAGGTGGGGAAGCTGACAGTAGGTCAAGCTGTGGGTCAGTCTGAAGTACCACTCTAGTGCCTACTGCTTCCCCCCTTGTGCGACTCTCTGGCTTTGACCGCACAAACTGTCCGAAACTCTCTGGAGCTTAACCTCTCTGACAGAGTGATGAGGAAAACAGTAAGCTAGAAAGCTCTCACTCTCTCACCTTGGTCCGACAGATAAGCCCAACATACGCCAAACCAGTCTGTCAGGGCTCCTTGTTGTTGGACAGACCTTTGATCTTGAACAAATAGAGGGAATAATCTCAGAGCTGCTGCCTCAGGGCATTGGGAAATATGGGCATCGCAAAGGGTCAATCTCTGGAAGAACGCAGTCAAATTAAAACCTTTATTGCCATCTTTATGGCTCCATTCCCTATGGCAATTACATTATCTATGGAAAATGACAGAGCTTTGTTCCTATCATCAGAGAAATTGGTAGCAAGGAGTGGCTGATATGCTGCAAATGAAAGTGATGTATGTCAGTCTGAATATATTACAGTGGATGTGGACCTATCCTGCCGTGTCAAGGTGGTTTCCTTCAGCTGAAACTCGGCCACGGTTTCTCCAAATACAAACTGCTGCGATTTAGTTAGAATGAAAATAATTTTTGCATTTCAGAGTGTTTGTATCAAATCTAGATTGACAGCTTGTACTTGAAATTAATGATTTTATTTTTCTGAGACCACTCAGTGGCTAACCACCCGAAACCCCACACATTGACTTTCCTCTACAGATTGCAACTCATCCATTTTTTAATTGTGTTCATTTTTACCTGGGTCCCACTGGGCCTGCAACGGCGGTGGTCGTTGTCATCCGTCTGCTCTGACAGGAAGAGAGAGCGAGAGAGTGGCGCCACGCCACTTTCCACCCCAAGCTGATGTGTCAGGCTTATCACACAGCCGAGCGATCCTGAGGTGACATCCTCCACTGAATCAGTGACATTTCACGGACGGTGCAAATCTATCCATCTTTGTCAAGCATGCACCTCGATTTTAGCATTCCTCGAGTTAGCATATTGATCACTAGGAAACGCTTGAGTGAGGACTTCTTGTTTTCTGCTCCTTAAAATGGGCATTGTCCACTGAACTCCTCTGTCAAAGTCCACTGCAGTGTGGGCCTTAATCTGGCCTCCTGAAAACTTTTGTCATTCAGGACCAGGAGTGGCAGGCTCACCAAAGACTTTCTTTACCACTTCTTTTCTTTCTTTAGAAAAACACTCAAGCTTGAGTTCAGCGTCAACAAAGTTTATTGCTAGACCGTAATATTGTTCTTTTCATGATATATATTGAATGGTAAGTCAACTCCTGATGCTACAGATTTCAAACTTTCAAAAATAGTCTATTGATTTAACTTGCGCTTGAACAGTTTTGCACCTTTTCCTTCCTTTGCTTTAACAACTTCATTATGGGGTGATCACTTTAGCGGCAACGATTGCACAACCATATCAAAAGATGGTTTGCTAACTTGTCAAAGTGGTGTGGGTGTTTTTGGCACACACGTGTTCAGTAAACCAAGGTGCTATGCTTCCCTGAGCTGCCTCTCCTGACAACAACATTGCTCCGTTTCCATCAGTTAAATTGCTGTAAGTGGTGCGTTACCAACAAGCGTTTCCTAAACATCACATACAAGGCCTTTATTTATGACAGAGGAACTCATAACCACATGGGTCCAGCAGTGAGTAAACTGTTGCGGCTCTGTTGCTTAGTTAAGGGTGTGCAATGTAATAATTGATTAATAATGTGAAGCTTTGGGGAAAACTATAACCCCTAAAATGAGGGCGATGATTGTGCTTGTGCAGAAGCAAATCAACAGCGACAGAATGGCACCAGGGATAACATCTGCAGTCTGTGGTGTCGAGGTTAACTTGTCCTGTGATTACAAAACGCATTTCCCGGGAGCAGGTGTTGCATTGACACCGCTGCGATCATGTGCAAATGCAAGCGCAAACCGAAGCACACACACACACACACACACATATACACACACACACACACACATGTGCTCCCAACCACACAAAGAGGGCAGGAGAGCAGAAAGAAAAGAATGGCTGCCTCCCCAACCATATGCTTTTGGCCTCTATGCCTGTGAGACCCGTGTGAAAACATGAATGAGCAGCCTGCAAATCGATAGGGACAAGAGATCTGGTGTCTAGCAAATCCAGTGCAGACTGACATGTTCTCCATGTAATCTCCTGCATTGTGCTGCGAGGGGAAAGATTATCCTCCGCTGACTGGCTGGTAAAAGGTTGCTTTGCTGTAGTTCATGTCTGTGTGAAGGGAGGGGAGCATATGCCTCTCTGTAAACGATGCTGGCTCCCCCTCCTCCTCTGTCAGAGAGGCTGGATTACGTCCGACATTATCCCCCCCTGACTCTCCAATAAAGGGCTTTCTCTCCCCTCGTCTCCTTTCAAAAATCATCGGATTTATGACACTGGATTCAGAAAAGTTCTGCGCCAATTTTGACGCCTGCTGCTAAGTATCCCAGCAGGATTAGAAGAGGTCTCTTGATGTGTGCACGCCGCTGTGTTGAGCGGTGCATTGTGGTCTGCGTTATCATCTGAGGGAAAAAGCAGTAGTACATAGTGCATAATGATAAAGCTCGTTATACAGATCAAGTGGGGAAAGCAGAGAGTGAGAGAGAGAGTGTGTGTTTGTTTAAAATCAATAGGGAACACTATCACATTTGATTTGTCTTGTGCTGCCTTTTCCATCCCTTTGCTTTATATTCATAAACGGCAGATTGGAGGCGATGGCGAGCTCCACTGTAGCAGCGCCATTATAGCAGATGCAGGGGAAATGGTTTAGGACCTGGCCTTCTATCGCCTGAAAGAAATGGCCGCTTACATTGACAGTAAATTGCAACTTAACGCTGCGGCACAATTTACCAAAGCACAATAAAAGGCAGCGACTGGCTCAGGATAGACCTGTAAAGAAGCAGCATACATGTTGTAAATTGTAATGAAATACAGCGATGACTTTGCTCTGATCTCGAAATAAACAGGAAAAAAAGTTGTCGGATATCTGATGCGAGATTTATTGTGCCACGCTTGTGTTGGCATGTGTGTCAGCGCTCGTGTGTGTGTGTGTTCTTCAAGTCTAGACACTGGAGGCAGACAGTCACCTTCACAGCCAACTATCCTTCGAGAACAGTCCGCCTGCATTTCTGTCTATGATGCCGAGCGGCCCGTATGTGCAGCTGTAAATTCTGAAGTGCTGAAGCAGGTTTGACTCGGCGCCTGCAGTCTGACTGTCTGACAGAACGTCTGGCGTTGGGCAGGTGTAAGGAAAGGAAGAGCCAGGTTAGACTCGGTTAATAAAGCCTCAACCAGTTCCTCCGTCTGCCCTTGGAGATCGCTTACATCAAAGCACCAATCAAAAACTGGTGCAGATATAATTTGTCATCAGGGATTTCCTGCTGGAGAATTATAGAGAAGATACAGGCCGATCAATACTATGGATTTTCACTGCAGTGGCTGATTGTCCAATTGCCGTGAAACATGTGCCGAGATAAAAGGGCACGCCTGCCATTTTGTAACAGACTGCCGAGTCAGCATATGGCTTGTCAGATACTTATAGGCTGCTGTGATAGAAAATTATCATGCTGCAGTGTCCAAGTACTATTTAACACATTCCCCCTACATGGGATGTGATTCATCACGGATCCCCACTCCCTGCTTTTGAGGGGGCATCAGTCTGTGTCATTGTGGAGTGCAGGCTTCGGCCACACACTGGAGCAGACACACGTGAACGCCAGTGCAATACAATCCCTCCTCTAGAAGATGTCGGCTAGAATTAGCGAAGACTTGGGCTGAATCTGATATACACACCATGCTGACCTCTCAGTTTGCTTAGTGCTGGCTTCTAACCATTTTTAGTTTCATAACAACAGTGTATTGATGCAGAATAGTTTCAAGAGTCAAGAGTTTCTGAGGACCTGTTGCACTTACCGGCATTATAACAGACTTTCCACCTGTACTGTATATGGGTGTGATGACTTAAAATCCTTCAAGATTGAAATGGTGTCGTTAATAAAGACATGTTGGAGCACTTTGCTGTGTAGATTCTATTTCTATTCTTCATCTATTTTGGACCAATACTGATAATAAGAAGTGATGTGCACCACAAACAAATTGCAGCCTCAAAGGATAATTTCGGTCATTTTCAAGGTGGACTCTATTTCCTCATGTCCGTGTCTGTTTGAGACTGATGGGAACAAGAATTTTTGAAATTAGTCGAGTATTGAGCGAGTCCGTAGGTGCTAGCAGTTAACGCTTAGCTTAGTGTGTTTGTCTAAAACGAGAGGGTTCGGGGCAAGTGTATAGTCTTCTAAAAGCCTTATTTTGTGGCACTGACAGGCTCTGATTATTGTTCTAAGTATCTGACAGGATTCTGACAGAGAAATAAAACATTTTTCTTTATCTTTCGCTTGATCTGGTCTGTTGTTATTGTGTTAGCATCCACTTGGAGCACAACTAGCCTCAACAGCAGTTGTCCCTATCCAAGATAGGTCTATATACAAGAAGAGGTCTCACTCCTGATGAAAAAAACAGCTTATAACAACAATCAGAGTCTGTCAGTGGCAAAAAAATGCTTTTAGAGGACTTTTCACTTGCCCTTCGGTGACAACGTTAGAGCTGCATCAGCCGCTAATCACTAAAAACAGTTCTCACTCAGTACTGGATCAATTAAAAAATTTATTTTCCCCACCAGTCACGTAGACACACGACCATGGGAAGTCCAGATTGAAAATGACTGAAATTATCCCTTAACAAGTAACAAGTGGGTTCAAGGTCCCTTGACAACAAGCATCCACCCTGCTGAAGTGTCCCTGAGCCAGGGGGACATCTGTTGCAGTGCATCCCTATCATCTCCATGTTCTGTAACTGATCTGTTTTGCCTGTAGACGGGGCAGCAGTGAAAAGACCAATTTCTTCTTCATGGATTAATAGGGTATCACACAAACAGCTGCAGCACCTCTGCAGGTGCATTATACTGTCTTTTGTGTGTGGGGACATTTCTTGGGGTGCGCTACGCTAAGGCCACACAAAAAAAGTGCCTGAAAAACATTCTGGGCTTAGCTGATCACCCGCAAAAAATCAGTTTGATACAGTGAAGACATGGAGGGATTGAAAGCGCAGGCAGAATAAACTTGATGAAAGAAAAATGTTGGAGAAAGGACCTAAACCTGAAACTCCTAGCTCATATCATAGAGGGGAAACAAGCATTCCAGGGTGGGTGGGCCTTGACCATGGAGCCTTGAATGGAGCCCAACCACATCTCTCTTTGTTGTATATGCCAAGCCAGTCTCCAGTCTGAGGGCAGCGACTTCTAGGGCTCGGTGCCAGGCAGTGAAAATGAGAAGCAACAGCTCAGTGACAGAAGCAATGACCCTCAACACAACCATCGTTTACTGTTTGGGAATGCACTGTAACTCTAATGACCCACTTTTCTAGCTTGTCGGCCAGTATACAACAGAGTATTTTTTATGTATTAAAGGAGAGTTGGCAATCTACCCTATACGGATGACCAAGTGGTCGAGGCTAAAGGAGCTCAGCAGCATCCAGCAGTCACTCGGGTTTATTTGCAGTGCAATAGTTACAGATCAGGACCAACATAAAAGCAACAATAAACAAAGAAAACAAAAGACAGGGGAAATCAAGACTTGCAGCTAAAGGGGCCTTGGCAAGGGTGCATTCTCCTATCAAAGGACCCTGTGGTTGGAGACTGCTTATCTGAGAAGAGGAGCTCCACCCACCAAGACAAACCATCCTCCAAACCATTCATTAAAGCTGTAATGGGCAACTTCACACTTTGGCGGCCCCAAGTGGCAGCAGGAGATAACCGTTTGAAGTTTGAAGAACTCAATTACCCAAAAGGCATGTGACATGGCATCAGCAAGCTGCACACTCCTTGGAGTTGGAGCATTTCTTCTTCTTGGCGACTGGAGGTGGTGGAAAGAAAGCGTTTGGCAGCAGGTTCAGCCGTCATTAGTCCGGCTTTAGTTTTGTGTTTCGTTCTGAAGTTTCCATTCGTCACTTCCTAATCTTCTGGCAGGAAGTGACGGGTGTCGGGTATTGTCATGAGACATAAGACAGGTGTATTTTTACATAAAAACTTTTTTTAAATTGTTATTTATGTATTTATTTTAATTTCATGTTTTATTTTTGCATGGATTATGTACATTAACCGACATTACTGGAAATGTGCCAGTGTTAGCCAACTGGTGTCCCTGGGCATCATGTTAAATAGCCATTCAAAACAATAACTGACAATATCATGCAAAGCAATGTAGGGAGATGAAAAAAACATTGTTAAACAACGCAGAGATGACATGAAGAATTATAAAAAGAATTTCATGTTTGTTTGCTTTTGCTTTGTTTAAAGATTAATCCTCATCATTCAAACTAGTCACAAAACTTTGCATACATAAGCTGCGAAACATAGGTAGTGCGTCCTTCCACTCCCTCTATTAACCCTCAGACTGGTTTGGTATCACCGAGAGAGATTTCCATCGTGAAGTAACATTTAGTTTTTAGTCCATTTCATGAATTTCAATTGTTCTTCACTGTGTAAATCTGAATGCAGCAACAGGGAAATGCTCATGTCTGTTGGTTTTCTATCAAGGCCGACAGCAGAAATGATCTTACTATTTAACAAAGCTCTGAAATTACAGAAAACATCTCACCAAGCGTGACCAGAAGAGTGTCTAGTTGTGACAATGCCATATATCAACACTAAACTATAGGAAAGCTGTTATGCAGCCACCAAATGCGACAAACTTCAGCAATCTGTCATATTAGATTCATATTAGACTCATTTTATTTTCCTCATTCAAATAGGGAAAACTACAACTAGTTTGTTTCTTTCACTGCTTTCATTTTTAACTGTGTATCCTGACTTTATATACTTCATTTTTATAAACTATTTCATTTTATGGACTGTACATTTTTCATTCGGTTATATTTCATCGTTCTGTCCTGGCACTTAAGCAACACTTATAAATGAGAGTTTAATTCAGAGTGTTTCCCTGCACAAGGAAATGTTATTGAAGTATGAAAGTGCCGTCGCTGGAGCACTGGAGACATGCCAGAATACAGGCCTTTATTCAAAATGGTTCAACGAAGATAGGAAATCTGCCCTGACCAATCAGAGGATCTCTGTCACTGAACAGCTGGAAGCCATTGTTTTGGGTGGCCGGAGCAGAAGTGCAGCTAACTCCCAAGAGGTCGCTGCAGGTTAGACTCTGAATTGGCAAAACAATGTCAGAAATGGCCGAGAAGTATAATGCAAAGTTGAAGGTCGGCTAAAAGGAAGTTTGCCATTTTGTTTTTCCATCCTTTGTTGCCCTACTGTACCTGTCTCTGATGACGGGCGTTGAGATGAGTGTTTTGGGGAATATGCACGGGAACATGAATTCATACTATGAGGTAATGAGGACTTGCATGAGCTGTAATTGTTATTATTGCCAGACACAAATTGAAAAGCATAACCTGTCTGACACCAGCTATCAGTTGTCATTATGTGGGAAAACATGCCCTCATTGCAGATAGCTGTCTGTTGACACCCAAAGTAATTGAGGAGGTAGTCGAGCTGTTGAAGGCTCTCAAAGGGGAGGACGAACACTTGATCAGAGCATTTTTATGTCTTTGGAGATGATTTGATTTCACATAATGTCTATTTTACAGCCAGATATGCCATTAATTTGCATGATAGCGAGCCAAAATGTGACATTTTTATTTAGACGTACCCACAATGTTTGGAGAACAATTGGGTGGTGTTTTTTCTTCTGTCAGTCTTTCAGAGCGGTGGCGTCTCATTATATCATATCTAACAGAGTAGTGAATAGCTGCCTCTCTCCTCACATTGCTGTGTCAGGTCAATGTGCCATTTTTTAAGTGGTGACGGGAGGGAGGAGGTGGGGGTTTATTGTTGACAGCAAGATGATTTCACATTTAACTCTTTGTTGTTGTTTGCCAACGGTAGAAACAAATACGAGACACAAAGAAAATTACCTTTCCTTGCACATTATGCTACATACTGTATACGGTTTGGCCAGACAATCATTTTTGTATTGTGGTATGAACAATTTTACTGTGAATATGCCACAAGCCGGCTGGGGAGTCCTTATATGTGGATCGGCATGTTTACTTTTGGCGAGATTAAGTGGTGATTTGAAAATTATATTTTGCTGCATCTGATTACAGCTTCTGTCTCGCTATCGGTGTTTATCGGTTGACACATCACCCGACCGCAAAGCGAGTTTCTCTGCTCGCTAAGTTCCTGACTGTTTATCTGGAGGAAGGAAGGTGTGTGCAGGTACAGCGTAAAGACGTTGTTCAGCCGTGCATCTCGAGCGCAGGCCCGTTGCTCTCTCCCCTGTTAGCCTGGGCTGGCAGACAGGGCAAGTCTGTACTTGGTGCCTGAAGCGTTGAAGCGGGAACAAGGGGCTTCTTTCCCATGAACTGGAGCCAAGTGCCAGCACTTAAGGTGAAGGGCCGAGGCGCTGGAGAAGTAATTTAATCTGAGGCTCTGCCCAATTCCCTGGGCGGCCGAGTTTAAGAAAGGTCACATAGAGAAACAGGCACTGGTGACCCCTTCCCAATTACGGGCGCTACAGCAGAACATATCACAGCACCGTCCAAAGTGACAGTCATTTAGCAGCAACTCATCTGAGGGGAGGAAGTGGGAGATGGATGATAAGGAAATAAAAAATGATTTGCCAGGACCTGTTAGCCACTTCTCTACACGGGCCTGCTGCTCCCCCCAGCTCCTCCCTGTCTTATTCACACACACTCATACACTCTCTCTCTCTCTCTCTCTCTCTCTCTCTCTCTCCTTCTCTGTCGCTCTGTCTCTTCCCACCCCCTGCCACCCCTGCTGCCCATCTCCCTCCTGCTCCACAGACACGTGACGACTCCGCATGATTATTGGCGCAATCACTCATGTAACAGCCTGCCCAGCTTTCCGTGGGGGCTCCAGTATTTGTCACTGTCACTTCCCCAAGTGCTCCGCCATTGTCTTGGAAATTGTATGTGTAAGGCAAGAGATGCCTGTGACCCACTTCGACAAGGGAGCCAGCGATGTGAGGGCGCTCATCACACAAAAAAACAGCAGTTTGATGTGTCCTATTATGTGTCCCAGCAAGAGCCATAAATAATTGTGACAAGTTTTTTGTTGCGCGTGAAAGTCCTTGACTCTGCCTCCTGTTCCAGCACCTCCTCTCTCGTATGGAGACGCTGCCAAGCACCCCCGATGATAGATGGCACGGTGCAGCAAATGACAACGGGATAGATTTTTAGTTTGTGCTTTGGAAGGGATCAGTAATGGTGCTTTGCTGTACAAAGCAATAAAAGAGAAGGACAAGAGACAGAGGGGGGAGAAAGAGGGGAGAAAGAAAAAAAATCCATTGATGCTAGAGAGGGAAGAAGGATGGTCAGTGACGCATGATTTTTGGGCATTTGAGCACTTAGATATATGAAATCAGGATTTGTCAAAGCGGAATGGAGGCGTAGTATTTGGCTTCTGACCGCAAAAATACATGGAGAAATGCATGAAACACGCTTTATTCAATGATATTGTCCACTACCACTGAAAGGGCATTGTCCTCTCTGCAAAGATAAAAGAATGCATGGTTATATACAGCAGTACAACTGAATCCTTTTGCGTGCTTTTCTTTACCCTGGACAAACAGTCGCCGTGTGCAAGCTGTTCGTCTGTTCAGTTGAGCCGAGCGTTACCGGGTACCGGATCTTTTTCGTTCCTTTCCTAACTTGAGATTTCTGACTGCTTTAACAGAGAAGATTCGCTGTGAATAATCGACATGGACATTAGATAAAGTACCACCTGCGGGTCCAGGGTGCCAGGCGGGCAGGATACTGGTAGACAGTATGATCAGTCATGGTAATGAGCACCAGGCTGACATACATGCTTTGAATTATATGACTGTGAGGCCTCGGCACCCTGAAACCAGGTTTCAACCATTAGTTTAACCATGCTCTGCTTATCGCAGAGTCAAGCTGGGAAGTTTTCACAGTGTCATCATTCCCCCTTTTCCACTCTCAATTGTACCACAACAGCAGTGCAGAGTATGAACGCTGTTAGATGTAAATAGAGTTTTTTTGTGTACTTTGACTTGAAGTGATCCTTGAGGGGAATGCATGTGAGAATCTTCTTTTTGCCCGATTTGTTCAAATCAACACACCCGGTGCTTAGTTTATCTTGTCTGAACCTTGTTCAAGAAAGACATGAAAGCACAAGTTGATATCAACAGTAACACAGATACAAGTGATGCGTCTCTGTGTAAGCACGGTTCTGCTCGTGTTTGTCTTTTTTCATTGACCGCAGATGCTTTTGCTAATGTATTCCGCTTCCTCAGTCAAAATTATTAATTTAGCTGCTAAGACCACTGCGGCGGTGATGATCATTCATGTCACTGCATCCGATAGTTAAGTCCGCTTCCGTAAAAATCCATCATGTACATCAACGCACATTACTGAGGTAATTAAACAGGAGGTAATGCCTGCAGATATCGTAAAATATCAAGTGGTGATCAAACGGCCCTTAACACACTGTACAGCCTCAGCACATGGAAGTGATGCGCCAGACGAGAGATCAACAGAAGAAGAAAATATCCCCCCAACATACAAATGCAAATGTAATTTGTCTATTTTAGAGTATCTGTATCTTGCACTATGAAAATCACTAATTATTTGAAATATACTGATTACAACGAGCTGAGAAAGTGGCATTAAAATAATTACTCCTGAGCCCTCTCAGAGTTTGTACATTTAGCACTGTACCACCATTAGGAATAATCTGTCCAATTAAAGGTTGTGTAATTAATTAAGTGCACATTCTGTGAAGAGGAGAGGGGAGAAAATTTATCAACCTGCTGAAATATGACCTATCTTGTCCAAAAGACTAATATGTTTAAACAAAAGATGAAAATTGATGACAACATTATTTGTAACAAAATGCTCACTGTGCAACTATGATGCATCTGTACTTGGATTCGGCTTCGTAGCATTGTCCTCACAAAAGCTGTGATGTATTACCCCTGGCTGCCTGGCAATAACTTTCAATGAAGGGCGCTTTGCCTATCTAGTGAAACAGTCTGTTACTTTATCCCACTTCAAATCTAGGGCCTTCACAGTGAGCATGTCTGGTAGATAACAGTGCGTTCTAATGTGTTTAAAGTATACTGCAAACATCAACGCTGCTTGGGCTTCACAGAAAGACGAGACATATCGGCCTATCACGTTGTGGAGAGGAACTGAGGCCATTTTGGCATTGAGTGGACATCCTGAAACCACCCACAAGTGTAGTAGAGCAGAAAACATCTCGCTGCGTAAACCTGTCGGGTCATTTCTGTTGTAGCAAGAAAATCTGAGCCAATGTCCTGTGTGTGTGTGTGTGTGCGTGTGTGCGCGCGTCCAAAGGGAGTGAGTAAGATGCCAAATGCACATTCTTTCACCTGCCATTACGGTTTGTTGCCAGCACTGCATATGGCCTAGATCAACGCTTCAGGGAACAGGCATCATATCCCAACATTTAGTAAAGTGCTTGTGCAACATGTCTAAGGCTAATGTGACCAAGACATGTATACACTACGGACATATTGCACCAACATAAATCAATCGCAGCAATTTGGAAGTAACAGAAGTGCTTCAGTATCGTGGTCTTTAGGTTCTAAGATGATAATAACTTGAATTTGAGCTTCCAAACAGGTTAGACAGTTTAGTTTGCGTTAGTAAACATTCACTACTGTCTCCCAGACCCAGAAACAACAGAGGAGATTTCCCACCTAATCTGTGAAGTCACGCGGATGTATAACTCCACAGAAAATTTGAAAAGTTGGACAAGGTGACTTTGAGAGCACCCTGTGTATTAGGGTACATTCAGAAAGACTGAAGTACAATGATATGAAGCTCATTTTGATGTAGAATTTGAGACAAACATTGTATGAATCTAGAAAAGTCAGTTACCAAGTTATTGTCAGTAGAGCAGCTCTGACTGTCACTGGATGAATCGCTGGCATCACTTTGGTTTCATGGTTTTAAGAGAGAATTGTTTAAGCCCAAGTGCCCCATGAACAGGGGCACCACTTGCGCCATCTTGCTACAAACAAGGCTAAGAGTATGCTAACATGTAGCAACATATAGTATAGTATGTAATATCCATGTAATATCCAACAGGAAGAAACTTGGATAAAAGCCCATGATAACCATTTTTACCTAAACTAAACACAATTCCAACACCAAGCAACTAAATAAGCAAGTAGCAGCAAAGTAGTAACAACACAAAAGTAGACATCGGTGGCGCTTGTGATGTTGATACCAGTCATTTGAAAGCTGAGGCTCCGGATTAAAACTGTATAAATCTTATCACTCTACGACCAAAACTCACGTGAACTAGCAGCCGAAGAACAGCAAAAACAACTTTATGCAGCCATAACCATAAATTATGTCTTACCATTTATGATTTTGGTGTTCGATTGCAAAACACCGCTGCTAATGGCTACGCCAGTGTCTCTGTGAGTGAGTGTCACTTTGAAAGGAGTCCTGACAGCAACAATAGCCCTATCAATGAGTTCCAGTCTGCATGGAGAACAGGCTTCCATGCTGAGACAAAGTCTCTACCTCCCTCTGATGGTTGAAATAATTACCACCGCTTTATTTGGCTAAAACAATTGAAATGCAGGGGCTCTGACCTCTCTTTAGAGGGGTCAAACATAAAAAAATCGAGCAATGTATGCCTGAGATATCAACCTGGTTATCTTTTCTGGTCCCGTCGGAGAAAAATTCATTTCTTTATATTGTTACATTTGAAGGGGAAGATGTAAATCTGGTTTAAAAACAAAGTCAAAAACAGTTGTATTTGGATGGACTAAATACATATAGTGATATGTCAGTGAAATGTAATTAGTTTTATAGTCTGGTACCTGAGAAAGGTCCAATGGTACCCAAACATACCCATACTGCTGTTCAGGCAGAAATTAATTTTACTCTGACACAGTAACATCTATATTGATTCTGACACTCCTGTATCCATCTCACATGTGTTACCTTTCTTTTGATACCACGATTATTCATATAGCTCTTGTAGTTGTGGAAAAATACTCTATTCATAATGGGCAGGAGGCCTGAGAAATAGGCCTAGGGCTTAATAGGTTAAAGGAATAATCTTTTTTTTTTGCTACTCTCTATTGCAGATTGATATAACACAATAGTGATTCAATCTACAGTCAGATACTAAAAGATTTGAATTTGAATTTGCTGTTGCTGGTGTCAGGTCTTTCACAGAAACAAAATCCTCTGGCGCACAGGAAGTGATACGTTTTATATTTCTGGGAACAGTGGTTTGTTTGAAAAAAAATAGACGAAGAACGGTATAGTTAGCATGAGCAGCGATCGCCACCATGGCAAAACAGACAAAGAAGAGAGCGCCACCTACAGAAAATGCAAGGAAAAAGACTTCACAGTATTGTCCACACTGTTTGATTGAAAAGTGATCTCTGGGAAGTGCAGAAACACCAGAGTAATGAACGCTTAGCACCAAAGAAGTCGCCAAAATCAGAAAGACACGGATTACCACTTCAAAGCCACGCTAGGCAAGGTTTTAATGTAAAAATACACCCATTGTTTCGGCCTGAATCATAAATTGGGGCTGCAACAGAGACGAGCGTCCCCTCCCCCCTAACAGATTCACTCGATTTGCTCAGATGAAATTCTGGAGTATGGACACTCACAGAAGCGATGAGTTGAAACTTAAGAGCAAAATACAGACTTAGCAGCAGCCAGCACGCTGCGTCTGGACTGGACTGCACTCACCAACGTTAGACCTTTTGCCTCTCTTGTCCCTTTGGTATTCTTTGGTAGGAAGAGATCACAGAGGCATCACATGTAGACTGGAAACATCTACAGTGTTTCATATCCTTTGCACCTGGTGACACCTAAGTACAGTGCGAGAAGAGTGTATATATATATATAAGCGAATTCGCAGACGGGTTGGAGTCTACGAGCCCCGTGGCCCCGGTGTGCAGGGAGGGTGGGGGGTGGGGGGTTGGCAGGCCGTAGCACCCCCACACCCCCCAAACTGCCATCACAAGGAGCCCAGCTGACAGCTCCCTGCTAAGGGAGAGGGAAAGAGAGGCTGAGAGGAGAGGGAGACATAAATCCTATGTCCTATATAAAAAGAAATACTATCCATGTCAAGGAAAGGTGGGATGCCCTAAAATGAATGATAACAGACTCATTAAAAATAACGGCCGCCTAAATGATAAATGGCTTGCCTCCTGAAAAGAGCACAGGACAATGGCCCCAACAAATTAAGACTGCGGTGTTCTGTTTAAAGGCCCCTCTCCTCTCTCACCAAAATATCAGCCAGTAATGACACTGTGTCCAGTTCATTATTATAGTGTTCATGATCCCCTTTACCTATAACACCTACATCATATATATAAAACTTATACCAGTAACATACACATTCCCTCACCCTTCATTTCATTGTATTCTAATTCTACAAGCTGAATTTGAAGATGTAGACAGTAGCCGGTATAGAACAGGATGCTTAATGAAGCTATTCAGATGTGAGATAAAAACCAGTAAACCACCTAATTTATTCCACATCAGCTGGCATTTGAAAATAGGACCCTAACAAGGATGCTGCCGGGGTTGGCACTACAAACACACCAACATTAAACAAGTAAACCTGGCACCATGCATTAAAGACCAATAGCCAATGTGATGACAGTAAATTAAGCTAAACTATCTCAACACATTCAGAACTGTACACATCTTTTTGGACTGTAAAAATTCAGCTAGCGGTTCATCAAGTATAAACATTTACATCTGCGTGACATAAACAGATTCCACCACTGTAAATAGTGCAGAGAAGAGACAGAGCTCGGGCCTGTCAGAGGGAGAGAAAATGAGAAATGGATGACTTGTGCTAGCGCCTGACTTCTGAACTGATAGACGTCCAGTCCGGAGCAGGCTTGATGGGGAAGACGTGTACTCCCTCTCCTTGTGTCTTTTGTAAACAGTGACATTCCACACGCATGAGAACATCATCTGGCAAAACCTTAGTCAAGAATTCAAAGACCTGCAATGACAGGAGTTATGGAGCTCACCCAGAATGGTGTGTTTTGGGCTCTAACATGAATCAGAGCTCTCTTCTGTTTAGAATAGTGATACATGGGGTTGCTATCAGGGGGGACAACATGGACAGTTCCCCCCCCGAGCCCAGGCTGGGGGTGGAGTGGTGGTGGGAGTCGTTAGACTTGGGTAATGCGGTGATGACAGTTTGAAGTATTTTTTTTTTTAACTTGGCCCTTGGCAAGCGAACAGCTGGTGTTGCAGTGAGATAAAAGTAATCAAAGATGGCCTATCAACTTTGTATAGTAGAGTAGAGTTCGGAATTTTGCCCAACAACAACAACAACAACAGGTGGCGAGCCTCCAGATACGTGGGCAGTATCTGAGAAGTGTTAAAGAGGCCACTAGCTGGTTGCTTTTTTAATCAGTTCCAGCAAAACTCTTGTCTACGTACCAGCCTGCTCCACGGACGGGTGCTGGAAACTAAGTAACATTAGTTTAAACTACTGCAGTACAGTGCTGCTTGTAATATGTCATTGTAGTTGTGTCTGCCCTGGTAAAAATAAACCATGTATATTCATGTACTAATGTTTTCATGAGGGTGATTCTGACTTTAATCTGCAGCAAGTTCTGTTCCACTCAGTCCCCTGTGTTTATACTGTATGTAGAAAGAAGTTTCCATTGTTGTCCTTGTCCCAGCTCAGCTGATTTATACTGTCAGACTGACCTAACATCTACAGTACGTCTTGATAAGGAAATGAATCTAGTCTGTCCTTCAGGAATCCACTCAGTCTTCCAGACAGAGCAGTGGACAGAGGGCCTTTGACAAAAGAAAATACAGCCAAAATAGGTCATCGCCTCTGAGCACCGAACGTTCTAGTATGGTGTATATGTACCTGGGACATACAGTACATACATGCATGCATGTATCTGATCATAGCATGTATCTGAGAAGTGCTCTGCAGACATCATGTTGAATGTAACAGTGCTTGGGTATTACTGACAGCTTCTTAGTGCATGAGATACACCAGATTGTCCTTAGTGCAGCTTCATCAGGATCAGCTTTTGGGATCCAGTAAATTACTGCAGCTTTTCTTTGCTTAGTGTTGTCATCTAACTGGAATGTCACCACTAATTTGACAGTGTGAGTTTGTTATGTCCTTCTACGAACTTAAACTTTGTTACATGTCGGATACTGTAGCATGTGCAGTGTGCAGTTAAATGTGCTTTCTTTGCTACTAACAAACAATGACCCTGTAATCTTTTTAATGATTTGAAACAAAGCCATTTAGAGAAAATGGTACTTTCAGTGAAGTTGTGGACAAGAGTTGCAGGGGAAGATGATAGGGCTTTCTAGGTAATTCAAGCACTTGTACTGCTTGATTATATGTAGCAACGCTGTGATAAGGCTTCATTGAAATTTACAACAAGCAATCTCTACCATATGGACTCACCAAATGGAGATCACAGACTGGCAAAAGCAATCAGCTTTTTAATTAACAGAATTAACAGTGCGATGTTAAACCATAATGACAGCAATAAAAACAGTTGATGTGACAATCAAAGTGCACAAAAAACATTCATAACCATTATTTTCATTAGACTAGGAGAAAGACAATACCAGTAAGTGGGGGTGTATTGGAGAGAGATCTCAGGCCCCCCTGTAATCACACTTGAATTAGCTGCAGATACTGAGATTACTCCAATAGGCTATAAAACACGGGGTCACAGAGAACAGTCATTTGGGTTTATCTTGGACACTTCATTTAATGTTCTGCCGTTGTTTGAGGGAGATGGCAGAATGCAGTCAGAAGCAATAAACATTCAGCATTTTGGAAAGATCCTGAAGCTGAGACGAGGCCCAAATCTACAAAGTTGGCTGATGGGCCGAGCTCTGTCTTCCTAACTGTCATTGCTGCAATACAACATGAGATCTGAGCAACAACAGAAAGACATTGGCAGAAAATAGCTGTTTATTGACAATAAAACACATGGGCACATGCACGTAGAAGCACACACACACACACACACGCACACACACACAGAGATAAACCTCAGCACCATGGCTAGGCCCTTACCCCCGGCTACTGCACACAAAAGAAAGTCAAATTATTAGAAATAATGAAAAGCCATCAATAAGAATTCAGCAGAGACTCATTTCATTCTGTTTTCAACAGCGCTTTTCAGCCCATTATTTTCTGTAAATGTTAACATCGCCAAGCCTGCCTATTGATTCTATTATTTTTGACCTTGCATTAGTGTCGGCTAATCTCGCATGCTATAAAATTTCATTTCATAGTGAAAAATACTCCAAGGCCCTAAGGGTGAGTTATACACAGGTTGCGGCACCCCTGGGATTCATAAGTGCACATGCGGGTAAACAAACCGTACATTTAATGTTTCTTAGATGAGTGAGCAGCGCTGGGGGTTTCATTTCTTCCTAAACCTTAGGGTTTTTCTTTCTTTTTTTGTGTGTGGGGGCTCAAAGTGTAGTGTGGGTTCGGTAGAGAGGCTCATTCAAAGATGGATGCTAGCATCTTCCAAACGGATATTGTATTTTCACTCCCCTACAGAGGCTTGAGAAGAATGCTGATCCAGTGAAGCCAAATACCTTTGCCAATGCATGTATGAGGCGTCAATGAAGGTTGTTACATTTTTCAGATCCCATTCAGGAATGACCCGGGCGTGACCTGGATGGAAGAACAGTGAAGTAGCACTTACATGTAGAGGCTCAGGCTGCTAGTCAGTGGGAATACAACAATAATCAGTAGGCAATAGTAGGCAAATAAATAAGAGATGTGCAATTAAGGGAAATCAAAATATCTGATTAGTAGTTGTACCTTCATATATAACCTACAAAAAAAAGATATAGAACAATGTTTGGAAGTACAGATGACTATCAATAAGTACTAATTACATCCATAACCTTCAATAGGGATTCAATATTAAAATACCTGGAGCCTGAAGGAATCTATCTGATACATGTCTTTGAATTCCAACCTATAATATGCATACTATAGGATTATTTTTTCCTATTCCTTTTTGAAAATTTCATCATGTCTAGTCTATTGGGGAGTTGTTTCCTTTCCTTTCCTGCATATCCACAGAGTCTTAGGAAGCTACTTTAAAGTGTAGTTTTAGTGTAGTAAGTTACCATTTAATTCTCATCAGAAGAGGCTGAGCCCTCAAGAGAAACATGACTTTGTTTGACAAAAAAATGAGCTCAAACTAGTTAAAACCGTTGTAGAGTTGATCTGAACAGTCAACTGAGACAGAGTCAAATAAGTTAAAACATATAAAGTAATAAAACTAACAAAAATGAAAAACTACCACTAAGATAGTTACCGCATAATAAAGTTAAACCAGTAGTTTATTTACATGTAGTCAGCCTAGTCCCCAACACTGCGTATCCATGGCGACCAGCCTGGGCCAGATGGAGGCGGTTCATGTTGCTGAGTTCGGCCTATTCAGAAGTCATAAAGTCTTTTCATGACAAAATCCATTGAACCAATCACGACGCTGTAATCTAATCTGCGCCTTTGTTCTTGAATAAACAGGGTCATGATTATCATCCCACTTTGATGCATTTTTTTCAGACTATTCCACACATGTATTTTTTATGTTCCTCCTACCTCATCACAGTTTTCAATTTAGAACTTTTGACACAAACATGCCGAAGCACTTTGCTGCAGGTCCAA
>CABFOS010026848.1:0-10566 GCA_900660315.1 Diretmoides pauciradiatus
ATATAAACAATAAAGCAATACAATTGGTGTGCTGTGTCAATTTAAACAGGTAATGTAAAATGTAAAATACAATTTCCAAAATGTATTTCAGGTATATGTCCTTTTTCATATATTCATAGCCATATAGGGCTATGCAGTATTTCATGTATATACATTTAAAAAAAGACTACACATAGGCCAGAAGAAGTCTACTGCGTTGAAAATTTAATTTTAAGTGAAGATGAAACTTTATTGATCCCTGTGTGGGAAATTGTGTTTTTGCAGCAGCAAATGGAAACAGAATACAGAAGAAATAATTAAATATGAATATAGCAATTAGGGTTATAGGCCATTTCAACACTAAAGCATGTTAAATAGAATGCATAAATGAAAGGTATGGGAAATTAGGGTGCAAAATAACAGCAGTTACGCAACAACAAAAAGCACGAAGCAGAAAATGTATATCACAAAAATCTGAAATATATGCAGCATGAAATAAAACAATGAGAAGGATATATAGACCTCTCTGATGAAAACACATGTGAATTTACCAAAAATATACATGATGTTACTGCCAATAAACATGATTACCTGATATCAAGTCAGACAGAATAGGCCACCACTGAAATGCTCTGGGCTTTCTTCATACAACAGGATGTGTATTCACAAAACTAACTTAACGCTTTTACTTTTATTTTGAAATCAACTAACTTCCGTCATCTCTGACTACTTCTGTGTGGCTTGATGCTGCTGGAGTCCAGAGGCTCAGATCTGCGGGTCTTGGTTCCCCAGGAAACTCTTAAAACGGTTCAGTACTTTTAAAAGCTGGTTTGTTTTTACATGGTTTGAACAGGAGGAGAAACCTCTTCAGCTCAGTCTCTGAAACGTTTTTAACCTTACAAAAAGTTACATGTGAAATTTCCCATTTCACATGTGAAAATAACATGATCACCTTGCTAAATACATTTTTAACAACTAAAAAATATATATAAATAATCACATCAAATAAATAATCAACTGTTAATCAATTTAATATAATAAATAAATAAAAAATAGTTTGGGATAAAGAAAATGTTACATTTTAATTGCAAATATTGTGTCATGGGCAGGTGACTATGGAATGCCATTTAAGTCAATATTAATTCAATAAATAAATACATAAATAAATACATAAATATGGCTATGAAATAAAATAAAATAAATGAATGAACCAATATATATAAATATATGTAAATATAAATATATAAATGAGTCAATAAAGTTGAATAAATAAATAGGTTTTTGTTTCAAAATGACGTTTTTCAAATGACTACTTTTATTTATTTCAGGAGACTTATATTTTATAAATTCACATTAATTTATTTCCGGCCACTTTTATTTCCTTATGCCACATTTATTTCCCAGCTTTAAAAAAATTATCTCCAACTGTTATATTCAAATGAATGGGGTGTGGTTATCTCTCAGATTCAGAGAGAGGGTTGTACCCAATTCAGTCGTCTGTCCACTGACCACGGATCACTGGTTACTACCACTAGGGGCACTCTATCTATCTATCTATCTATCTATCTATCTATCTATCTATCTATCTATCTATCTATCTATCTATCTATCTATCTATCTATCGTGTGAGCAAGTCGCTTTGAATTTTGGACGTTAAACAGCTACACGGCAGTTTACTCATTTGCCATTCACGAGCCGGTTTCCCATCAGAAATATTACATCTACAACCAAACCTGTAAAATATTCATGCACATTTTTCCCTCCTCTCATCTCCTGAATCTGCCCTCTGCTCAGAGATGCTGATCTACAGCAGTCAAATCACTCACAAACACCTAAAGAATGAAAAATGAGGGCGGAAATAAAAAGGACGTCATAGTCACTCAGCTGGGTGTATAATTGGCTGCTGAGGCCTCTGGGCAAGGTGACCTCTCCATCATTAGACGCTTTATGTTAGTTATACATAAAACTCTACAGGTACTTTACTCTCTTTACCTTTTCCCTCTCACTCTCTTGCTCTCTCCCCTGAATTTTTGCAGCCTGCTTTTCTTTTATAATCAGGGCCCGAGCACCGACTGCTGTGAAGGTCCTATTGTATTCCTAAGAATTGGTATTTTATTAAACGAATCGCATTTTTGAGGGCCTAAACATATATGAAAACTCACAAAAGTTGGCACACGCGTCAGGAGTGAATGAAATTGATATCTGATATGGGTCTTCATGGACGTGGCAAAATGACTTGATAGTGCAGCCCCTGTCTTTCTCTTTGCCATAGATGAACGAAATTTGGTAGGCATATGTATCAGGTCTAGTCCTACAAAAAAAGCCTCTTGGAGCCATACCCTGAGTCCAACAGGAAGTAGGCCATTTTGAATTTAGCATTACCGCTTTAGCCATTTCGAGGCGTTGTACTTTAACAAACTCCTCCAAGAGAATTAACATGACTGACTTCATATTTGTTCAGTGTCATCTAAAAACCTTTGTGAGTAAAGTTGTGCATTTTGTGCATTTTCCCTGAACGGTGTTGCTGTGGCGACGCGGCGAATTACGATGTTTCGCCATAAAACAGGAAGCTGTTGTAACTGGAATGCACATTGCCCAATCTGGTCCAAATTTGTCACGATTCATAACAGTCTCACCCTGAACACGTCTACATGTGCTATGACCATAGTCATAGCACCACCTATTGGCAACAGGAAGTCAGCCTTATGTGACAAACATCATCCGATTTACATGAAATTCACATGTTGTCTACACATCATATACTGTACAGCAACATAACAGACCAATATTGACTCATAGTCATAGTGCCACCTACTGACAATTTGAAGGCCGCCAATGTGCACAGAGTGTGAGGGCCTGCTCAATGCTGCTTGCAGCTTTAATTTTGTTTTTTCTCCAAGGTATTTTCACATGTAAAATATATTGGCATAATTGTTTTTCCCGTCTCTCATTCACAGTCCTCCCCTCCTCTTTCTCCCAGTTGCACTTGACAGGTATAACTGCGCGCTAAGCAAATGGCAGATTGCTTTATTCAAAGTAAATGACGTGTGGCAGAGTTAACACACTCAAACTCTGTCATTTATGCAAATCTGAGTGTGTGTAGAGTTTTTTCGTGTCTCTTTCCAGCTGTTGAAATGGGCCCTGAATCACCTGCACTTGAATCTAATCTAAATGCACCATCAGCCACAGACAATTACTTTCTTAGGAATAACTATAAAGATTTTGTTTCAAAAACAACTACTTTTACATCAACTAAACTAAAGAATAAATACCACATATCTCATATTGTGATATAAACAATGGAAAACAATCTACAGTGATGTAAAGCAGTGAGTGAATGCTGGAAATGAGTAAACAAGACTAGGTCAAAACCTAGTACAGTATGTGGCTGGACCCAGGACTGTAGCTGAGACCTCCTTGGTCAAGTCCAAGTCCAGATCGAGTCCGATTCAAGACCAAGACCGGGGGGAGTTGAGAGGGTCGAGACTGAGTCAAGACCAAGACCGACCGAGTATCCCCCAAAATGTTCTGATTTTGGTGGATTTTCCTAATCTTTCTGTCTGTGTGAGGTTTGATCCTCATGATAGAAACTGAAGCACACACACACACACACACACACACACACACACACACACACAGCCTGTGAGGATGACATGCTATCCGTTCAGTGGCGTCTCATGACATGGATCTGGCTGACAGAGAGGATTTTTCTCTCTCTGGCCTCTGAATAAAGTTGAGGTTATCGTGGAAACACTGACTCAGTCTTGCATACAGCTGAAAGACATATGCACATATGCATACACACACACACACACACACACACATTCTGTACATGTACATGCAGACGTGTTACAATTAATACCCATGCTCACACTATACAGAATATTCACTGTAGATACGTAATAGAGGAAGAAGAAGAAGAAGAAGAAGAAGAAGAAGAACTACTTAATTAATCCCATGAGGGGAAATTCACTTTTATCACTCAGATCGGGTTTTTTTACACACACATGCAAACACAGGACCTATATACATGCATTAATGGAGAGATGTCTGAACGATGGGGCCCCTTAACAGCGCCCCCGAGCAGTTGGGGGGTTCAGTGCCTTGCTCAAGGGCACCTGGGCAGTGGCTGTGATGAACAGGCACCTCTCCAGCTGCCAGTCCACCCCTGTCTGACTGGTCCACGCTGGACTTGAACTGGCAATCCTGGTTTCATGACATTTCATGTAAGGGACGATCCGCACGCTAATATCAAGAGCTGCTTCTTTAGGTGTAAAAATGCATCCGATAGGAAGGTGCAAGGTCTCAGTATTCAAAAATAGATATCTATTAGTTAAACACGTTCTGGTCTAGACAACCTTCATCAGACCAAGGTTTGTGAAATCAGCATAATGTCTTGCAAATAACGTGAGAGAAATAATTTTCCCTACCAAAAAAGGATTTCATAGATTAGACACGACTAGAAACATACACACACATATTTGTACCTTATTATATTATGTCTGCAATTTAAATTTTATTCGCACATTTTACATTTTATATTTCATAGTTAGTATATTTTCGTATATTTTCTACCTCTTTTAGTATATTTTATTTTATATTTATACTTAGTATTATTCGTACATTATACAGCTCTTTGCACTGTTTTTTGTTTTTTCCCTTGTTTAGTCTTGTACTTGTGTGTTGCACCAACTTACCAAGACAAATTCCTTGTATGTGCAAACATATTTGGCAAAGAAACCGAATTGTGATTCTGATTCTGGAACAGGAATTAGTTTGACTTGAAACTATGTGATGGAAAGTAAAGGGGCGGAGACCATGACCAGAACCTTGACCTGACCTTTACCAAGTTGTTGTAGTTACCTGACCTTAACCGTTAGCTAACCTGAACACATGAAAATGCCATGTCCAATCAATGTTATTGCTTTGTTTAGTTGATATAAGATGTGTCCCCTCTCACCTAGCCACGTAGCGGCTAGTCACCCAGTGAGCGGTCTTGGTTAATTTCAGCTACTTGTACCAGTCAGCAAATATTAATTAGATATCTTATTGATTTTGGCTCACACAGAAACTGAAAATGTCACTGTACTAGTCAAGAAATGCCTTCAGTCTCCAGCTAAACAGCTTCAGTGTCAAACTAATTAATCTCACCGCGACGTTTAGTGGAGACTTTATAGCAGAGGTGCCCAAATTCTTTCCTTTGAAGGGTCAAAAATTAATCTGGATGGAGCCGTGGGCCAAAAAGAAATGTTGATGTTATGTGAAATTACATTAAAATGTAAAATTGTATTTTATAGAAAATTAACATTCTAAATCTAAAATCAAATTTCAAAATAATAAAAACATTATTTTGTGTGGTGTAAATTCATCACTCACTCACTCAGCTCAGAGAGAATACCATAATTCCTCATAAATTACGTTCGTAATTTAATAGCGAAGTAGCACTGTGCTGTACAAAACTCAGATTTTGTACTTCTTAGTTGCACAAAATGTACGTCTTGTAGTCATTACGGTTAGGATTTTACAGCACTTTAAAAATAAGAGGATAAATAAGCATCAGCTTGTCAAATGCCATGATGGACCAAAACAAAGTGAGCGTGGGCCAAACTTGGCCCGTGGGCCCCCAAATTTGGCACTGCTGCTTTACAGCCTGACGCACATTCAGGATCACAACGTACTTACGTATACTGGTATATACTAAAAAGAAAGCAAACGCAGCTGAATGCTGAACAGTCCACCTCTGTTGAGCACCATCTGGTAGAGTGTTGAAGACACCAGGGAGCTCCTGTCTGTTCAGCACAATCAGGAACGGTGATGAACGCGAGTGATAAAGTGGCACACCTCCTTCTCCATGGGTGGTCCACCTGACATCCACAAAAGACGTTTGAGGAGAACATTCACCTTCGCTCCTATTCTTTTCTCCTCAGTGAAGGCTCCCAGTCAGAAAGGGGAGCTGCGCTGGTCTCCACTGGTGACTGGAGGCTGATGTTAAATAATGCACCAGACCTGCCAGACTAAACCAGTCACAGCAGGGAACCCCAACATATTAGTGTTGGCCGATTCATGAAAGATTTGTTCTTCGTAACTGCTAGTGGATCATTCATTTTGTTCTTGGATTGCGCATGCTCATTACATCAACGATCTGGTATCTACGATTCAAATCAGAGAGTATTTCGTTCACTACGTTCTTTCGTTCTTCTGGGATTTGCGCATGCTCATTATTTCAATGAGCCGGCTCGTGTACTGCAGGCAGCACTTCTGTGATCCGACCGGTACCTACACTCAATGTTTCGTCCTTCGAAACAATCCGTGATCCGACTCGAAATGATTCGTTCATTTGACTGAACGAGATCCAAAGATCAGAGTCTGAAAAATGATCTGAACTTCCCACCACTACAACATATCACTGGGATTCACCTCAGCGTGGAACTCCAGAAGTTGGCTTCTTGGTGGGATACACTTTGTATTGTCAACGTATAAGCACTATATTAGCATAATGAAAAACATCTCAGACATATTTTCTGAAATATTGCGTTGTTCAGTACTGCAACTCAGCCCCAATTGTTCCTGATCCCCCAGAAAGTACTACCTCGCTAGCAGGAACGTTTTTGGGTCCAGGAACTATCCCAGAGGAACCTTCAGGGCTAGTGCGAAAGGTCAAAGTTCCTGGGACTAAATACCAATAGTTCCAGTTCCTGTGGTGATTTTTTGACGGTGGTTCTGGTCTATTAGACTTTTGAATTGTTTTCTAGTTAGGTTTGATTGGCTGTTCAATCCCAGTCTGTCCCGCTGTCGATCCATGTAATCAGTCCAGAATCAGATGCAACTGATGAATTAACTAAATTGAATTAACTAAATTCTCCTCTATCCTATCCTAAGGACCACAGTGGAAACAAGTCTCTGACTTTTCTGTGTCATCCTTGTTAGTTTTTCTTTCTTTCTTTGTTAGACATACCTCTATGTCTTTTTTTTTTAAAACCCCCCAAATAAACTAAACTAAACTAAACTAAACTATTTATTTTGAGTAAGGGGAAAAGTGTGTGTGTCTTCAAAATCCCATCCAATTTCCATTTCCTATATCAGCTTTAATATACAATTATACAAGACATGATTAACTGTGTGTTAATTGGTTGGGCTAAACTAAACCAATATCGCACTAGTGGCCATAATCACCATAATCACCATAATCAAACACTCGTAGGCTGCTGGCTGATGATAATGAGGCGGATCACTGATGCAGGTCCTCAAATGAATTATCAAGGCTCAGACTCATTGACATGCAGGATATGCAAATGATTTTCTACAAAGCCCCTTTGGTCAGCATCACTCTGGGTATCGACCCAACTCTCTACTCTCTTACCAGAACCTGTATACTGGAAGTCGTCCTTCAAGCAAGCTCCTTTGTAGCAGCAACCACTCTGTATATTATGACAAACTGTGTGTGTGTGTGTGTGTGTGTGTGTGTGTGTGTGTATTAAGGCTGGGACGATATGCTTACCTCCACCTACCCTTAGAGACTGTATATCATGAGGCATATTTCCAAAAACAATGCACATTTCATCACATTACATACAACTTTCTGACTTGGCGTCACTCGTAGATTGCAACAATAAAAGCAGTAACTTATTTTCGCCTCCATAGATGTAATTCAATTTGAAAATATCAATTCTGGCATTAAAAAATCAATTTAAGAATCATAAAAACTGAAATCGCAATACTAAGGTGAATCGATCCCCCCCCCACCCCTATATGGCAGGGATGACTTGTCTGAAAAGTAAGACAAAGAACAAAGAAGGTAGTGCCAAACAAACCGGCTGTTATTTGTTCACAACAAAACCACGTCAGACTGTACAAATGAAACAAGACATTTGAAGCCATCCTCAGACGTCCAAAACAAAAAAAGACCCAGCATACAAATGCCTCCTTCATCTTCTCATTTCACCACCAAACCCATCACCTGACACCTCAACACGACAGCTTGTCTATCTCAAATCACGCATCTACCACCAGCAAAATTGAGATTCTCACTGTGTCTCGTCTTCTGAAGAAAGACATTTTGCAGATAAAAATTCCCTCCCTTCTTGGTTGCAGAGCGATGGGCTTTTCATGGCGAGCTGTGCAAGGCTGCGTGTTAAGATAGTGAGTGCCCTGTCTCTGTCCATTACCTCAGCGTGTTCCCCTGTCACTTGTGATGGGCCCAGTGATCCCCACTGCAGGTGTCTGATGTATGAACCCCGACAGGCCTCCAGAGGAGCTGCAAGCATGAAGGACTTTGGAAAAGCAAAGGGCTCCGACTAGGACTCGGCACAAGCAGGGGGTTGATTTAGTTCCATGTGGTGCTGCTGTGATTCAGAGCGCGGCTGGGAAAAAATGGTCTTTAATTTTGTTGTTGTGGAAAAAATGGTGTTTAATTTAAAAAAAAACAACTCCTGGGTCTTGGGCAGAGTTCAGTGAAACAGCAGTGGAAAGTAATTCTCCATAGGGGCGATGTGGTTGGAGTTACACAACACATGCAGGATCACACACACGTGACTAAAGAGGGTTTGCTCACTAATTCACTCCATAACCTTCCTATTATCTCAACTCATATACATAATGACTCATAATGACTCATAATGACTTTTCAACAGCTCTGCTTTATCTCTCATATCGCCCCGGGTCCTTCTGGCTGTGTGTTACCCAGGTTTAAACCAAGCAGTACATACATTATTACATGTTTAAACAATGCACAAACAGCGAAACATGCACCAGAGAAATCCACATGTACAAGATCATGCTGTAATTCTCATAGACTACACTGACACAATGGAAACAGAAGTTGATGGAGGTGTATAGGAGTATTTGACTGCCCAACTACAGTTGAGGTCTGACATTTTCCTGCAGAGATGGTCACCCCCTTGTAATGTTTTTCTCTGACTGACTAGTGCCCCAAACCCTGGGTTGTGATGTTTTCTTGCTTTCCCTACATTTTGTGTTATTATGATGTCTTGCTGATTTTGTTTTGCTGTCAAGGAGTGGTTTGTGCTTCTTTGGTGTTTTTTTTAATTTATTATTATTATTATTATTATTATTATTATTATGTATATATTACTTTTTTTGTGTGCTGTGCTGTCCCGTTTTACTGTTCAATAAAAATACAGTTAAAAATGTATTTTTCTCATAGACTATAAACTTTCACTTTCATACCCTAGCCTAATTTAAGCCAGCAAACCATTTAGATGTCGTACTGCATAAACAGCTAATCAACATAAAATTGCTCATTGGGATGTAATAAATTGTGATTTTTTGGGGCATTTTTTGCCTTTATTGGACAGTTAACAATAGAGAGAGGGACATGAAACATTGATCCCCCCCCCACCCCGGGGAGCTGGAGCTACGTGGTTAGACGTGTAGAAGCCATTGGGAGTGGACTGATGAGTCCACATTGGGAGTGTTTTGCTAAAGACTCCTGGCTGGCACTGTCAGCTCAGTGTGTCCCACGTATCCATCAACTTGTTAATAGACCAGAGTTTGTATGGAGCCGTAATGGCTTTATCCCTGATCAGCCAGAAGTCACTCCAATGAGTCGGTAATGGACTGGGCTGCTCTGGTGTCTGCCTGCAACATATTCACTCACTGTCTGCAGCAGAACAGGAAGCCTGCTGACACAGACCACGAAATCAGCAGCAGATGATGCAGGAGAGACGGTGAAGATGGTGACGATGGTGACGATGGTGAAGATTAAGATGGTGCTGATGGTGACGATGTTGAAGATGAAGATTGTGACTATGGTGATGATGGTGAAGATGAAGATGATGACGATAGTGATGATTGTGAAGATGGGGAAGATGGTGACGACAGTGAAGATAGTGAAGATAGTGAAGATAGTGAAGACAGTGACGATGGTGAAGATGGTGACGATGGTGATGACGGTGAAGACGGTGATGATGGTGAAGATGGTGAAGATGGTGAAGAAGGTGACGACGATGACGATGGTGAAGATGGTGAAGACGGTGACAATGGTGAAGATGGTGATGATGGTGACGACGGTGCTGATGGTGAAGACGGTGAAGATGGTGACGACGGTGAAGACGGTGAAGATGGTGAAGATGGTGAAGACGGTGAAGATGGTGAAGACGGTGAAGATGGTGAGGACGGTGAAGACGGTGAATATGGTGAATATGGTGATGACGGTGAAGATGGTGAAGATGGTGAAGACGGTGAAGATGGTCAAGACAGTGATGACGGTGACAGAAGGTGGTGATGACGATGAAGATGGTGAGGACGGTGAAGACAGTGATATTCCATCCTGTTGTATCTGAACTGAACCCTGCGTCCACACTGAGCAACACCATCAATAAGTCACCACGAGGCCATTGATTTCCTGTGGAGCCGAGCGACCGCGGAAACTCAATGTGGACAATGAACGAGCTTGTCGGCCAAGAAGAGTCTAACAGTATTTTCTTTTATATCAGACACAACAGGTTATTCCTACCTGATATGTTTCGACGGTAATACTTCCGTCTTCATCAGAGCTGTCACTAGATGGTGTGTGACGTGTCTTAAACAGCTGATGTTTACAGAGGCGTGGCCGATAAGTCAGATTTG
>CABFOS010026852.1:0-13582 GCA_900660315.1 Diretmoides pauciradiatus
AGCCGCTAGCTAGGACATCAACATTCTTTCGTTGCTGTTATTTATTGTAATGTTCTATTGTACTGCTTCTACTGTTTTATTGTATTGATTTCTCTTGTAAAGTGTCCTTGGGTTTCCAGAAAGGCGCTTTTAAATAAAATGTATTATTATTATTAACTATGAAAGGCAAACGACCGTGGACTGTCTGTCCGTGGTCTATCCGCACAGTGTATGCGCCGAGTATGTGAGCACCTTAAGGCTCAAACCACTGATTAGGCAACAGCCCTAGTTATTTCATCTTCTCTTTTCAGGGGGGCGCTATGTGAAAGTGTGGGATCTGCTGAAAGGAGGTCAGCCTCTGGTGTCACTGAAGAACCATCATAAAACTGTCACCTGTTTGTGTCTCAGCAGCAATGGAGAGAGACTCCTCTCAGCCTCTCTGGACAGGTATGTATGAATGTACTGTATGAGAGATGCAGAGTAAGAAAGAAAAAACATAATGCAAACTGTAGAAATCACAGGAGTCATCCCAATTGTGACCGATGCTTAATTTAATTATTATTTAAATAGTAATGTGAGTTAATGCAGAACCTCTGTTTGTCTTTCCAGGCATGTGAAGGTGTACAACACAACCAACTATAAAGTGGTCCACAATTTTGACTACGCAACATCGATCCTCAGTCTGGGTTTGGCTGTAAGAAACAAACTACTATTCCTCTTAGCATGAAATGATTTTCCGTGAACAGTGATGAATGTGAAGACTTGGGTGCTATGTTAGTTTGGATCACACCAGCCGCAAACTGCTCATCTGATCGACTTCATACTCGACACTGCACTTCCCACGATATGGTTGTAGCTCCGACTCAAAGGACCCGGCCCGTTCAAACCAAAACGTTTGAAACCGCTGACGAACCACACCCATTTTCGAACTTGGCCTTCATTTTGATCTCATCCACACAGCTGTACATTTTCTTGACTGTGTCCTGCACAGTTGTGACGCTATCATGGTGACAAAATGATGACACACACACACACACCAACTGAAAACAATACCAGCCATCGCTGTCGCGGCTGGTAAATATCCACTATTTCCACTGATTTAATGAAACGTAGATGAAACCCTACACCCTTTCGTCTTGGTCCGCCCCGAGGAGACAAAGGAAATCTCAGGCCAGAAGAAGCACTGACCATTATAACCAATAAAAGCAAATGACATACAAAAGTAATGCAAACCAACCATAAAAATACATATCACATAGAGAAAATATACACACCAAATGGAGAACCCTCCCTTCCACAATACATATAATACACTATGGTTTCATCCCTGTACGAACCCTTTCAGGGTTCCTGCACGATACTATCAACAACTGGATTAACGAGCATTGATTTAACCCTTTGTAGACAAGCAGCCAAATCTAAAATTCACCTCTGAACCTCAGAGCAGATGTAGCGTGTTCAGTTTTTCTTGTCCTAGCCAAGACTCAGTTTTTATGGAAGACCTGAAAAGGGCATTAATGTCTAATCTACCTGTAATCAAGACATGCACACGTTTTTTTAAACAATACATTGTTCTAGTGATGCTGTTAATACTGTACGACCTTGGAAGTTGAAACCAGCATCCACAATCACACCAAGATTTCTGACCTGCTCACTGCAGGTGAAGTAACCTTTCCTGATTTGACTTAAAGCTGAATGTTTTGTTTCAGCCGGATGACGAGTCAATTGTCGTGGGGATGACCAACGGCGTCCTGAGTATCAAACACAGGAAAAGCCCAGAGGAGTCAAAGGAAATCTCAGGCCAGCAGAAACGCCGACCAACATATCGTGTCTTTGTGAAAGGGAAGAACTATGTCCCGAAACAGGCAAGGACCTACATCTACGTTAAGGGCTTATGGTTTGAGGCGTGACTAGGTCTGTTGAGTGATGATTTCTTGAGTGATCCATCGACTGAAAGCTACAAAAGATGATCTTAAACTGTCTGACAACAGCCCATGCCAATATTTTTGCCAACCAATGGTTATTATACAGTTTGTTTCTCACTTGATTTTGAATGAATTACTTCCGTTCTGATATGCATATGCTCTTTCTAGGATGATTATCTGGTCAGTAAGCCAGTAAAACAGCATCTGGCCAAATATGACAAGCAGCTCAAGAAGTTCAACGTGTCCAAAGCTTTGGATACAGCTCTGGAGGTACATATTTAATATTTAATGTATTCATGATGTTGATAATTATGAATTTGTTTAACGTTGAGGTTCATTACTGTTTTACTTCCTTATTGAATTGTCTGTTTATTTTGGTTGAGGAAGCAGTCACTCATTTCATTTTTTTATTAAGTTTTACTACATCCTTCAAATGATTATTATTTCAGATAGTTGGTAGTATCAGCAAGCTGCCAGTTTATACACTTATATATACTTCTGTTATATGTGTGTAGTCATGGACAAGATTTAGAAAGCCAGAAATCACAGTTGCTGTGATAAAGGAGCTGGATCGAAGAGGAACGCTGAAGAACGCTCTGGCAGGAAGGGATGAACAGACGCTCTCCCAGTTGCTCAACTTCCTCATAGGGTAAGACGGCACAATTTTAACCGATTTTAATTATCATTGTCTTGCAGTTTAAAACCTATTTTATCACATGCTGGTTGTAACTAATCCCCCCCACACACACACCTTTTCTCTAGGAATTTGGTTGACCCCAGATTTGCCCCTGTCCTTGTAACGGCAACTGAGATGATCCTAGACATCTACCGGCCGGTCATCGGCCAGTCGCCAGTGGTGGACCGACAGCTGTTGCGTCTGCAGGAGCTGCTGGAGAGGGAGATCGACTACCAGCAGGACCTCATGGAAGTGCTGGGAATGTTGGACACAATGTTCACCTCCTCCCTCCCCAGGAAAGAGGTGCCGTGTCCTGGCATCGGCAGACCCAATGGCCTGGCTCAGGGAGATAGTACTGGCTCGGCACCACAGCTTCAGGCCACCTGAGACCTGAAAGGGGTTAAAACCTGTTTTACAGGGGCGGATTAGAGAGCTATTACAGCTCTGTCATCTCTGATTAGGACAACACCTCAGCAAAGAACATCAGGCAACTGAAAGAAACTGTCATGATGGGACAGGCTACATGCCACGATCTGGACTTCAGCTAAAAGCAGAAACAGAAATGTTACCAGTGGTCTTTTAACTCCCAGTGACTGAAAACACAATGGGCAAAAAAAGCAAATGTGTTCTTAATCTATACATACATACATTTATGTTTAAGGAATCTCTGTATGTATGGATGTGATGCAAGGGATTGTTTTTTGAAGTAATTACACTTTTCATTGTAAATGTTTGTGATCTGTATGAGATCTATCAGCTGGTATCAACTTTCTATTTTGATAAGATTTGCATTTTCCAGTCTTTGTTTTGTAAGGAGATGGTAATAAATCTTTATAATATTGGAATTTGAAAATGAGTGTGTGAAATTTTGAAAGATCAGGTCAACTCACTGTCTAACTTTACACAGTTATAATAACAATGGCTTTAATAGCAAAACTTGAGTTGAGTTCCAAACCACTTGACCTGAGTGCAGTACCGTTATCGACTTGTTATCTATATCCAGTAGAGGTCGCTGTAACCTCAAAGAAAAATAATGGCCGAGCATTAAATTAGAAACACCACCACAGAAGGTTTAAAGACGCTCACTCGGCTGCGGTCTTGCAGTAGCTCAGACCCTGGGAGCCGGTGGGATTGTTTCTGACCTCAGGTTGCACAATTTATAATTATGAATTATCAATGAATGAACGGGAAATAAATCCAAGTCAGTGGCTCGTTTTACCAGACTGAAGCGCACATGCAGTCCGCTTGTGACGGAGTTTCTGGGCACCTCTATAAAGGTAAGCAGATCAAGGAATAACCCCTTCAACTGGTTGATTACTTAGAAAAAATAATAGTTGCAGATTTCTTTCATAACAGATAAAATGCAATATAAAAACAAAAAGGTTCAACATTCAGAATGGCTGAGAATGTGAGCAATTCTCTAGACAAATCACTAATATCCCCAATAACTAGGCTGCTACTATTGTGTATATGGTACTCACTAGTGAATTTATAGCTCACTTAAAGTACTGCATGTTATTTTCCCTTCTAAGGCAAAACTACATTAGTACTCTGAGTGGCTTGCAGGTGGGCTGTGTCATGTATTCTTCTAAAATGTGATATGGGATTAGTACTATAGTTTATCATTGGGGCCTGTTTTCTTGGTCGGTCAGTATTTGATTACTTTGCCCACTATGTTTGGCCCTTTTATAATCAATTGTAAATTCTAAATAAGATAATGGACTGACTGTAAAGGCACCGGGTTTGTTTTAATGTCGACCTCTTTCTGAGAAAAGGTTATGTTTATGAAGACTGATGCTGTGCTGCTGTGTCCTGTTTAGAAAGATGCCACTGATAAGGAACAGAACAGAACAGAGGTCTGGACTCAGGGAAGAAATACAATAGATTTCTCACTGTAAGCCACAAACACTCACTGGCATTACACTGAATTTGGACACATTATACAGGCCTTCATCAAGACAGGAAATCTCCTTCATCCTGCTGATAAGAAGGCGTGTAGTGTTTCTGGTACAGTGTCTACACCAGAATGGGAAGAATAGCTACCATCATTAAAATCATTATGCACATACTTTGTCAGGATCAAAAGATTAACCTGTCTCATCAGATGCCCTGTGACACTTGGCACAGATTACATTTGCTAATCTTGCCAGGATCAGAGGAGCAGGTGGAATAGCCAAGTTAACCATGGAAATAAAAAGAGTCATTACATGGCCTGCGTGCTTACTTTCATTTTGGTCTCAACAACATCTAACCTGTTTTCTATCTTTGCCCTCAGTTGCTGTGCAGATGGAGTTGAGCAGAAGGAACGTGCCTCTGTATGTGAGTATGTGTAGTAGTTTGCAGTCAAGGTTGAGGCCACCCACCTCAAGAGTTAGATAGCTTTCTGAAAAATGGTTTCATTTATTGAAAAACAAACAAACAGATTTTGTGCAAAGCCATCTGTGATTTATGAAAAATGACCTGTGAGTTCCACTTTCTCCAATTTAAGATTGTTTTTTTTTGGAAGTCATGTTATTACATTTTCCATTGTAAATGTTGTGTGTGCGCGCACAGGTGTGTGTGTGTGTGTGTGTGTGTGTATGTGTCTGTATGATATCCATCAGTTGATACCTAAAGTCAGTCAGCTCCATTTTCTCCAATTCAAGATAATATCTCAAAAGATATAACTAATTTCTATAATTGTGGAAGATATGAATGCGATACAGTTTTGATTTGTTTTCATCAGATTCTTTGAAGCGATTGTTTGTACGATTTTATAAATGAGACTTCAGATTTGGCGCCGCGGTCACTGAGGGCTCTTCTTACCAACATCAAGACAGGAGACTGATGTTTTCCGTTCTACTCAAACAGACGCTTACTAGACTTTCTTTATTCTTTGAAATGAATGAAACTATGTTCCTGGTTTTGCTATTGGGTTATTTGAGTACTGAATCATAGTTTCTGGTTGGGGGAAATTATGTTATCCATCAGCATACCTATGACAAAAGCAACTTGAATCAATAACTCTGAGCTTCATTCACAATGATGTTTTTTATTTGTATGTTGTAACTTACACAAGGTTGAAAATGATCTTTTATTTGCTATTTGTTTGATTTATGATATCTGTGGTGTCGTAATGGATCTGTTGTCTACGGGGCTAAGCTGTGGTCAAATAGCAGGATTGTGTCAAGTGCCTTTTTTGTTAGTTTCTGCTGGGGATCTAAAAGATGGAAGCAAATATTGTTGTGAGGGAGTGTGCTTCTCTGAAGATCAAAGTGAGGATAAATTGGTGAGATTGTATGCAGCCGTTTGAATGTGAAACATGCAACGCTAAAGGTCAGGAAAAAGAAATAGGCATTCAATTTTTCCATTTGACATGTTTACGGTGCTTTTTCCTGTTCCACTGAGGTTAACGAAAGGTTACTTAACATAACAAGAAATCTCTTTTCCTCAAAAACTGTGCTGTCTTTCCATAAAGTCCCATCACTTAAATAGCAGCCACTTTATTGAGTTTCCAATTCTGTTATGCAGCCATTGTCGCGGTCTGTTCCTTTTCATATTTCCTCTGCCTCTGCATGACTGCTCCATACAACATTTCATTACTAGTAGCCACACAGTCAACACTGGACCTGATCAACGTCTGGAGGGCTGCGCTCACACTGAGAGGCCACAGGAGAGGCTATGTACTGTAGAAGGTATAAGACACGATAAACCTGGACAAACCTATGTTGTAAAATGAATAAGAACTAGGAATACAGAATGGGTAAGTGAATGAAGGCTTGGTGAGATGAGAGAGAAGGGGTGGGATTACTGTAGGAGAGTTTCTGTTGAAGAGAATGGGAAAAGTAAAGAGAAAAGCCTTCGCTCGCTTTTTGTGTGTGAGAAATCAGGTCAGCTCTTGAGGTGATACGAGGCTAATAGATCTCATGAGAGTTCTCTCAGAGAGAGAGAGACAGACTGAGACTGAAACCCCTGTTACGCAAGGCTCCTTTTTTCAAAAAATCCACCCTCATCCACTGTTATATCATCAATGTATTTAGTGCATTCCAGGTGGTATTTTGTGAAGTGTTATAATTTACTATTTTGGTGTACCCACTTTCCTTCCACCTGTCTCACCTCCTTCTACTTCAGTTAGTGATTTCCTACATTTCCCAGAATGACTTGTTCCTCTTACTCAAAACAACATGTCTTGTGGCTGGTTGCATTGCATTACGGTCTATTGAGGCTACTGCTAGGGCTTCTTTCTAGACTCACTAGACTCAGTGCAAAGCTGCTGGTAGCGTGCGAGCTAGGGCCTATAGCTCTTTCAACATTGATTTTTTAAATAGTTTTCTGTTCAAGCTTGATTTTAGCTGCACTGCAGATATCTCAACATGATTGAGATATATAAGATTCACATTGTCTAACTCTGGTTCTCAACTGGTCTGGCCTTGGGACCCTCATTTTCCCATGGTCATTAAGTCACGACCCAGTTTTATATCATTCAAACCAAGAACATTTATTCGTCATAACTTTTTGTAACATAAAATAAACCAATATTTACATCCCTGCATTCAGAGCACATTACTCTATCAATAACAAACTGATCCTGATTAATAAACTGATGAGTATGAACATCACAACCGCTGCTGCTGATCCCGGTGATTATGAATAAAATGAACATCACAACTGCATAACTGTGTAACACATAATATGATCATCTCTCTGAGTAGATCTACTAAACAGACTGTTTTCACTAACAGGCATTCGGGGAAGCTAATGAGATAATTGGGGATGTGCTTTTTTTGGACCACTCACTCCGCGACCCATTCAGAATGAATCCACGACCCACTTTTGGGTCGCGACCCACCAGTTAAGAAACACCGGTCTAACTTTTAGTGTTTTAGGGTGGATTTGTCCTTTAAGGGCCAGTAAGAGAATCCAGGCAGGGATAGAGGTCTGAGGCTAACCCAGTAGACTGCTCTATTTTATTTATGTCTCTCAGTTACACGGCTTTACTGCAGGTTTGGCACAAACATACTGTACATAGGTGATAGGGAGTTCATCCTGAATTGTAATCAGTTCCAAAGCTGTTACAGAGCTAGTGTAGGCCTGTGTCATATACAATATGTACTAATAATATACAATTGTACCTATTACATTTTTAACTAAACTCTGTAATTTGAATAGCTTCTGGTGGTTTAATCGGTTTTGTGTGTAAAGCTTGAAATATCCACATACAGCATTTCACTTATCTAACAGTTGGAATTGCTCACCTGGGGCCTCTCAAGGAAGGATTTTTATTCAAGTGAGGCTATAAAGCTGGTAATTCTGGGGAACATGTTGTCACACCTGCATCTGACTGGCACAGACTTTTCTGAGGACACCAAACAGACTCTGCATCAATCTTATCATCCTCTCCCATTTTACTTTCTTCTCTCTCAAGTCAGTGGTCTGAACTGTTCTGGACCGTTGGGATCAGGGCAGATCTTTGCAGTAGACATTCCTATTTTTATTGAGTTGAGAGGAATTTTGTATTGTACTCTCAAGAGGAATGCTGTAAGGGGATTTGGTGTACTCCACTAGAAATGTTGCATCAGAATAGACTCTTCCTCTGAAATGAGCCAATGTCTTGGCTCAATGTCGGGGTTCAGTTTTCACTTTTGCCCTTTTCTCTTTATTTTCTCTCACTTCCTTTTTTCTCAGGGCCAAGCGAAGGTATTTGCTTTGCTGGAAGGTTTAGATTCAGTGCCAGAGGATGCGGAGGTCTTCATTGTTCTGGAAGGATCCACCCTGATCCATGTCATCAGAGCTCAGAGTGATGTCATGCTCTGCTTTATAGTGCCTGGTATGTGCATGTTTGGGTCTGTGGGTGCATACATCAGTGTTTGTATTGGTATATGAATGTTTTCATGTCTTGGGTGTTTTTATTATTTTAAAAGGGAGAAACTGTTTAGAAAACCATGTTAAAACAATGTACCACACCCTGACAGTCCCTGGCTCACAATCCTATCCCCTAACCCCCCATCGCCCCAAAACCCTCCCAAGTAATGTGACTGTCTGTGTGTTTGCATTTTGCACCTTCATGCCAGGTGAATCTTGAGACAGTAGTACACATACTTGGACACACACACACACACACACACACACACAGAGTCTCGAGGTCTTATCAGCTTCCTGTCAGGCGGGAAACAGTCTAAGGCCCATAAACAATAGATCAACAAACCCCGCCCCTTTAGAGGTTGACTATGTACACTCAGCAATAATTGGACTATTCACATTGTTGCTGTGTAATTCACTTTTAGGCTTTGAGGATAGATTCTGCAGATTGCTCTACATTATATTGAGCTATGGAGCTATTGAGCTATACAGGTTTATAAATTGTTCATTATAGTTTTCTAGTTTACATTGCAGTCTTGCAGTACATAACACAGACTGGTGAATCATAATGAAACATGTTGTCTCACACAAATGATGCAGGCACCCCTTGGGCTCATCAGTAACCATATGCATCACCCCTCCACATTTCATTAAATTCAGACCAGTGGGGTAGCAGTTATGGCCTTTAAAAGTAAATTATATTAGTAGTTATTGAATATATTATTGTAGCAATGCTCGCTACTCCCGGGGCTGCAACAGGCAGAGACAAGGCAGGGAGGAGAGTCAATGGTCCAGCAGACCGCTTTATTTACGTCACATCTGCCACAATTCTATGTAATTATATTAAATTATACATAATTATAGCGCCCCATAAGGCTAATTAGTGTCATTTTTTAAAAACGCCGGAACACTGCCAAGATGCATCATCCATCCAAGTTTCATGAAAACCGGACAAGAGATGACACAATTATAGTGCCCCCATTAGGCCATTTAGTGTAATTTTCATTATCCTGACAAGTTTTGTCTAAATCAGACCAGAGGTGTCTGAGATATCAGCTGAGACATCACATTTGATGGATGGATGGACAGACACAGACTGATCCATAACCACCCACACATCCTAATTTCATCATGCGGACCACACAGCTGGGCAGGATCCATACCTTATCTAGTACAGAGATAAAGTCTGTCTAGAATAAAGTCTTGATTTTGCTGTAGTGTGACTTCTTTCCCTTTTGTTCTGTAGGACATAACCTGGCTGAGGTGGTCTCTGTCCAGGCGTACCTCTGCTCTGAAACCACACCCCTTACCTGGGTGGGAGGAGCTACATTGGAGTACATACAAGATGATGCTCAGGTAGGAGTTACACACAAATGTGCTCAAACACATTGCAAGCATGATTCAATGTGCTTGTCTTCACAAACATTCCTAATGCGTGCACTCACTATAAAAAAGTCTCTCATAACAAGTCATTTATTCTAGTACTGAGTCTTAAAATCTTCCATAAAACAAGTGGAAATGTCTTGACTGTGGATTTTTATTCACTGCTATACTTTATTCTCAGGACCTGGCAGAGCATCTGGTAATCCATGGCCATCGTCTGAGCTCCACAGATTACAAAGAGCTGAGCAGCCTCTTCAACCTGGGCCAGGAGAGCTCTCGCTGGGCTATGGATCGTCGCGTGGCCCTGGCCATGGCCAACCTGGATATTCCCCATAACTGGACTGTACTGGGTAGTCACAGTGGAGAGGGTGAGAGGAGGTTCATCACATATTTTTGCTGAATGTCTATTTCAGCACAGACATGTTGATCATAATCATATTGCATTTGGTGTTTCTAACCCAGCCTGTGGAAATATACTCAAAAAGCAATACAATATCAATAATAAAAAAAAGCTTAGGAAAGTGAACGTGTTAATGTTTTAACAGAGATGCATGTGATGGGCTTTGTAGTGACCTAATTTCTCAGCATCAACAGTGGAAACTTGGACCCAGTGGTATCCAAGGAACGTGAACTTTTCAACTCTGCCCCCACACCCCTTTATTTTTCTCTTCCATCATTCTCATTTTGCATGCTCATTGGGCCGAGATCGGAAGTGGCTGTGGTCACGTGTGCTTCTGTTGAATTCATCAAAGCCAATTAACAAGCATGTAATGTGGATATGAGCTTCTCCATCTGGAAGTAGCCCCAGGTTATAGGCAGAGTTAAATAAATCGGTGTGTGTGTGTGTGTGTGTATGCTGACCGCCATCTTTACAAGATGCCACCATTTGTTTGTATGAGTTGAGTGGGTGTGTAGGCCACTAACACAAATAACTAATCAGATTTTGCGTTAATATAGTTATGGCAGTCTGTTTCATTGCAACGTCTCCCTATGAATGTCTGCAGTTGAGTGATCTAATTGGATTACATTGCCTATGACATCACTACTGCTGATGATGCATCATGCATCATATTGATGTTGATTCAACTAAATAATCAAACCCCAACTTGCCTTTTGTCGTCAGTCAGCGTTTGCAGTGCGTTCTAATCTACATATTTAAGAACAAATCTTTACAAAGATTCTTCTTATTGTCCCAATACCAAGAGATAGCATGTCGATTTGCTTCAGTCATTTTGATGCTGGTCATTTACCTGGATACAGACCTTCAACTGAGACTCAGAAATAAAAACCTGTTACTGGTTTGTTGGAAGGCTTTTACTGTTAAAGTAGGTCAGTGGAGCAGAGGTATCCAGTGCCATTTTAGAGGAGAAAAGAAAACGGGGACAGGACTAGAAAAATTGAGACTGATCAGTCAGTGGTATTGAGGTTAATTATTAAGAGGAGGTGGTTTTTAAGACAGAATTGTTATTTTACTCCTCTGGTTTTTCTCATCTTTCCCGTCTCTTACTCGTGGCCCTTTTTCTCTTTCCTTCTAACTGCATACTGTTATCTGAGTTATATTTTTAACATATCTATTTGTAAAGTAATCCAACTGCCTGTTACTATGGCAACCGACCTGCTTTTCGGCAGTGTCGTAAAACAGCTCTGTCTCTCTTGAAGGCACAAAACATATATAGCATATATGACACTATTGACTGCATAAATAATCTCTCTCTATCTCACCATCTCTATGTTATTCTCTGCACCGCCCTCCCCCCTCCATCTCCAGAGTACAGTCCCAGAGAGTCGCCCCTCCACCTGGCAGTGCGATGGGGTCTGTGTCGGCTGGCAGAGCTGCTGCTTTGCCAACCGGGAGGTCTGATGGCTGTTAGTCTGCCAAACGAGGACGGACTCACACCGCTGCAGCTGGCACAGACAGCAGGAAACTCAGAGCTCCTGGAGCTGCTTACACAGTAAGAATGTCTGTAGTCGTGCACTTTACAGAGAGACACTGACAAAGAATATACTGTTGTGTCGTAACATTACAACTACAGTATAAAGCTTTCATGCTCACAACAGCAAGGAAATCTTTTCTTTCAAGCATAGAGGGGAAAATAACCTGGTTTTACAATTATTGCCCCATATAATTTGCATTCTTCAGATTTCTCAAATGTTTTAAATATACTGTTAAAAACACATTTAATGCACAATTCATAAAATGTCTATTACCTGTCAAACTCAGGAATGTTTCGTGTCCAACCAGTTGAGCTCAGGCTGGGATCTATAAATCTTGGGCAGGGCTTTGTAGGCCTTTAGTTGGGCTGAAAAAGGATAAGACCATTTCTTGCTGTGGTGACAGCAGTTTTAGGGAGCGAAGCATTACATCACATCACATTTATCAATAGATGGATAGATGGACATGGACAAATAGCTTGGAAAGCTTTATCCATATATCATCTCATTGAAAACAATGTAAACCTGAGGGGTGGTTTTAAAATGTGAATCACCCTAACTCACCTGCCGTGCTGCAGCCCGCCCAACCCCCTGGCCACGCCTCCTGCAGGTCTGTCCCAGGTGTGGGCAGACCGGTCCCGCTTGCTGAGGTTCTGTCATGACACAGACAACCTGACGCTTACCGTCCGACAAAACCTGCAGTGGAGCTCGGAGCAGAGCCGGCACACTGACATCCTGCTCCTCAGAGACCGGCTCAGAGACGAGGACTTCCTCAAAGAGGTCAGTGGAAATAATGATGGTGATAATAATGACCATTGTGGTGGTGATGATTGTAGAGTTAATTCTTTAGAAAATGAAAAACTCCTTTAAACTTAATCATTAGCCAATCATTAGCCAAACATTAGCCAATCATTAGCCAGGCCTTTTGAAATGGGTGTTTTTTTCTTGCAGATCTAAGAAAGAGAGAAAAAAAATCACAAAATTAAGGGATACTATGCATATTACAATTTTTTTTAATTAGTTCATTTTTTTCATTTTCTGACTCCTTTTTTGACTCAGTACTTTAAGTTCCTCAGAGGTAGTATAGATGATTACATGGTTGGAGCAAATAAGAACAAGTAAACAAGGATCTGAGTTACAAATCTAGCTTTCTATATGGTGATGCTGATTAAAAAATAAAAAAATAATTATTATCCCACTACTACTAATACTACTGTACTACTACTACTACTACTACTACTACTACTACTACTACTACTACTACTACTACTACTACTACTACTACTACTACTACTACTTCAACTACTAATACTATACTACTACTACTACTAATACTACTACTACTACTACTACTAATACTACTACTACTACTAATACTACTACTACTACTAATACTACTACTACTACTAATACTACTACTACTACTAATACTGCTACTACTACTACTACTATTACTATTGCTGTTGCTACTACTTAACTACTACTATTTCTACTACTATTAGTGCTACTACTACTACTACTATTACTTTTACTACTACTGCTACTTCTACTATTACTACTACTACTACTACTATTGCTGCTACTACTACTACTACTACTACTACTACTACTATTGCTACTACTACTAGTACTACTGCTATTGCTGCTACTACTACTACTATTGCTACTACTACTACTAGTACTACTATTACTACTACTACTACTACTATTACTACTACTACTATTGCTGCTACTACTACTACTATTGATTGATTGATTGATTGAACCTTTATTTATCCCCGTGGGGAGATTCAGGTGTCTAAAAACAGCAACAGCAGCAATTAAAAGTACAGACAGACAGCAGGACGAC
>CABFOS010026856.1:7046-19431 GCA_900660315.1 Diretmoides pauciradiatus
GAGCCAATTTACACAGAGTGTAACTGAAGAATCTGCTTACAGTACAAGCACTTTAGTCTCAGGAATAATCAAACTCATACTTCTTGAAGAACACAATAGTGATTGAATGCTGAATATAGAATATATATATAATGATTCAAATAGTCTAAAGTTCATAGTATGTCTTGCACTGTCCCTATACCTTGTGTGCCAGTATTGCCAGGACACATGTATTGTACTTGACAAATACAGGGTTCAACATGTTAAACCTAAGACTTTTTAAGACCACTTTGAATGCAATTTAATACCAATTTCACTGCCATACTAGCAAAAGAACAAGTAGTGATATCTAGGTAAATAACAGTCTTAGAATTGTGTTTAAAGTCCTAGAATGTATTAACATTAAGGTCATAGCTACTGTGGCTCCCGGTATTATTTCATATTATTTAATCTCCTGACAGACCCACAAAATATTTAACACCTATGCAAATTCAATTTAATACTTTATAAGACCTTTTAAGGCCTTTTATTGAGAATTTAATACTTTTTAGACCCAGCGGACACCCTGAAATAAAAGTGATTCTGATTGGTCCCTCGTTCCAAAATGAGGTGTTGGCCAGTTGGCATAATAATTATCTTTCTAAATGGGAGGAGCAAAGACCTGTGGGCTCTTGGTTGAGTGTTGTAGCTCCTTAAACATTTCCAGCATGGTTCGCTGCCTAAGCACTTTGGTTTTCTTCTTGGGAACCAGGCTGTACATTCCCATCCTCCTCTTCTTTTTACGCGATGACAACACTCCTGAGTAAGAGGCTAAAGCACAAGATGGGAACAACACACACATTTACAGTAAGACGGTGAGTGTAGGTAGAAAATGTTTGATCTATTGATTATTTTCTCTGAAACCCAAGGACAAAGACACTTTTCACTTGGGCATTTATCAGGTGACTTTTTCCTAGGTCAGCTTGTGTCATGTATATTACAGCTGCAGCAATTAGTCGATTAATCGATTAGTTGTCAACTATTAAATTAATCGCCAACTATTTTGATAATGGATTAATCGTTTTGAGTCATTTTTTTAAGAATGTCCAGATTCTGATTTCAGCTTCTCAAATGTGAATATGTTGTGGTTCTTTAGTCCTCTATGACAGTAATCTGAATATGTTGTGGTTTCTTTAGTCCCCTATAACAGAAAACTGAATATGTTGTGGTTTCTTTAGTCCTCTATGACAGTAAACTGAATATGTTGTGGTTTCTTTAGTCCCCTATAACAGAAAACTGAATATGTTGTGGTTTCTTTAGTCCTCTATGACAGTAAACTGAATATCTTTGGCTTGTGGACAAAACAAGACATTTGAGGACGTCACCTTGGGCTTTGGGAAATATTGATCCACATTTTCTCACATTTTCTGGACCAAACAACTTATTGATTACTCGAGAAAATGATCAACAGATTAATCGATAATGAAAATAATCGTTAGTTGCAGCCCTAATGTATATATTGTGACTGGATTCACTTCCTGTCTAACCTAGCTGGTGCTTGGCTGGGGCTGGGACTGCAGCCGGAGGCCCTGGTGAGGCTGATGAAGCTGCCAGAGCTGAAGCTGGCGTATCCGTTGGGCTCTGAGGTAGCTGGTTCTGCGGAGCGGACTGCTGTGAGGATTTCTGCTCCTGGGGTTCAACTTCACTCTCCACTCTCTCCGTTTTTGCACTGTTTGCTTCTCTTAGTTCCCTGTTAAGAAGCTGTAGATGACAAGGACCAAAAGCCTTTATGATTATGTTACCACGTGAGTGCCTCTGAATTTCCCTTCATTGATTAGATTTACTTCTGGCCTATTTGTTATTGGCTATTGGTTACCTTTTGTGCCAGGCTGACAGCAGGTCTGGACATGGTCTTGCGTGCTCTGTGTATTGTGACGGGTGGTAGAGTAAGGGCAGGAGAAGGGGCTATGCCATTTTTAGTGTCTGATGTTCCCTGTCCCAACGTGGTCCCTGCACTGGGGTCAGTCCTTAGTGCGCCCAAACTCTGGGCACGACCAGATGCCAAGGGTGGGAGGGATTTGGCTGTGTGTCCCACTGTTGTGGAGCCCGAAGGCAACCAGTTAGTCCTATGTGGGGAAACTCCCAATCCTGATAGTGTTGGAGGACCACCTTCCTCTTGCTGCTTACTGAAGATGAATCCATTGCTTCCGGTAACAGAACCGTGTGGCGTTTCCGTCTCAGACATTCCGTTCTCGTTGACCAACGGCGACGTGTTGTTGCCTGCTGAAGAGCAGCGCGTGGGGCTCTTGTGTCGTGTGTTATCTAGTTCTGTGCCGTTGAGCATTGCCTCTGCTCCGGGGGAAGGGGCCAGTCTGGCTGCAGCCTGTTTGTCTCGGTCTATAAACGACAATCAAAGACAAAACACATTCCAATGTAAACAGGTCATTATTGCGAATACGTATGTGCTTGAAAGGGACTTTCGTTTCAATTGAGCTTAGACTGAAATACAGAAGCATTTTGACTAATACCTGCTCTCTCCTCTCCGTTGCTAGCCGAATCCATTCCCTCTTTCCTTGTGGATTCGCCCTTACCCACACTGCCCTTGGCCAGACAAGTGGGCTGATGACAAAAAACACACATTTTAGTAAAAAACAAACAAACATGGGGAAATTGTATTCCTGATATGTCACAGTATAAAAATAAAGGTCAAAGCATGAACTTGGGTGGTATATAACACTTTTCTGTAGAACAAAGATTAAAAAAATGACAATTTGCTTCAGTAACGTAACCTTCCTCTGAATGAAAGACAAAGGCCGAGACAATGCAAGGTATCTGCAGGTTTCAACACGTTCAATTTAAGACTTTTAAGACCATTTTAAGACCACTTTGAATGCAATAAAATACCAATTTCACTGCCATACTAGCAGAAGAACAAGAAGTGATATCTAGGTAAATAAAAGTCACAATTATTGCAGTCCTAGAATGTATTAACATTAAGGTCATAGCTACTGTAGCTCTTGGTCGCCCCACAAACACATAAAGACTTCACATCAAAAACATCTGACATATTATTTCATATTTAATCTCCTGACAGACCCACAAACTATTTAAGACCTATGAACATTAAATTTAAGACTTTTTAAGACCTTTTATAGAGATTTTTTTTACTTTTTAAGACCCCGAGGACACCCTGCAAAGGCAACCCCCATGCATTTGCATTGTCCATCTTCTTTTTACCATTCTACAGCCGACCAGTAAGATGTCTGCTGCGGCTTCAAAAGAAACCACCCACAGGCTCTATACATAGCAGCCACGCCGGAACCCTTCTCTCGACGGGGAAAACGTCTGGTCTTAAGGGGTGCAACACAAAGAGGCCTCATCTTTACGTCTCCATCAGGGGAGCGACTTTACAGAAAGAATCCATCACAATCTGTCACTTTGGCCACGTTGCTTTCATTTTCTAGGGAGAACTTAGCTTTGCTTGCTTGGCTCCCACTTCCCCCACAGTCACCCCTCAGCCATGTGACAGGAGTCCCCTTTCCACACCATCATACGCTGGCGACTTGCCAGATCAAAAGTTAACAGACAGTGGACCTATGGGAGCCTATTGGTTCGTCTGTGCCTATACTGGAAAAGGTGATCATCTCCTCAGGTCTCTGAGTTGTGTTGGAATCACAATAACAATACATAAGAAATCAGCTCTGAAGTAAAGTAAAGCCAGGTACTGCATGATACTGTGCCAAGAAGGAGAAGAAACCAGTGTTTTTCCAAAGTCGGCCAAGTTGTGCACCTAATGAAAAGGCCGGGCAGAGACAGAGACACAGTTTTCCGTCATTTTACACAAAATCTCAAAGGCGAGGACAGCTGCTTCAGAGAGGACTTGTGTTCTGGATGCTGGCTTCAATTGAAACCCCCACTAAAACAAAGCAATCAGATGAAATCAGCCAAACCATTCACAAGAATCAAAACTGGATAATGTACCTGCTTGTCTTGCAGCTCAGAGACTGAAACTGCAGTAAGCTCTCGTCTCATGCACAAGGTCAGGCCAAGAGACTCTGTGACCACAATGAACATCTAGTAGGGCGCAAGGCTCAAGGAATCCAGTCAGCAGCACATGCACGGCTGCAGAGAAGAAGCCTTCAGTTTCCTTTTCATGGATTTAGGAAAGCCAGTCAACACTGTCCTCAGCCCTCCCCCTAGTGGTTGGAAAAAGGAGTGCACACGTTGCAGAAAGAAAGGGAGGGGGAGGGGAGGAAAGAGAAGGCTGTCTGCAGATCTCCGCCATTTCATAGCCAGATTGTTTACTGACATGGTGTGCTCATTGCAGCAGTTTTCCACTAGATGGGGAATGCCGGAGCAGGAGTTTTGTGGATGGGGGGGGGTGATCTGTTGAAAGGAGCTTCCAATGTAGATCCAAGCCTATGAGTCCTGACAAAGAGCCTTCATTTGCACTTTATTAACACAAGAAGAAAAAATATCAAGAGCTTAACAGAAGAGACCAAAGCCTCAACGATGACCACAAAATAAGGCTCCATGATGTTTTCCAGATATAAGCCTGGGCTTTGAGACGACATATTAGTCAATTTGAAAATAAATAAATAAAGAAATAAAAGGAAAAAAAATAAATAATGGCTAAATATTTCCAGCTTGGGCCATTTGAGCTCCACTTTGAGCTCCACTGATTACTCCGGGAGCCCACAACATGGTACGTGACAAGGCCTGTAAGCAAGTGCTGACTTCGCCCTTGTTTACTACTGCATAGGCCTGAAAAGTGTCCAAGTATCAAAGCTAGGCAAGCAGAAACACATTACACAATCAGTTGTTATTGTGTTGATTGACAGCTCAAGGGTGCTAACGGCCCCAACACAAAGACAAATGGCCACAAAGCGCAGAGCAACATTCCCCAGAGCCTCACGGCGAAAAGATAAATTCCTTGATATTCTTCAAATGAAAATCCCAATAAGTGATTCGATTCTTCCCTTTGTATCATCTCAGCAGCTCGTACTGTACGGAATAGGCCAATTGTTTACTCATCTCATGACTAACAAGGCGAGGTCTAACACAGAAGACAGCTCCTTGGAAAAACAAATCCAGTAGAATTGTGTCCCTGGGTCTCACTATACCCCTGATCATACAGCTATAGGCCTCGGTTGTCCATCCTGCCCCAAGGGACCTTATTACCCTGTTCATGAGGGTTATGTTGAGGCAGCATAGAATCAACAGAAAGAGAAACTAGGATAAATGGATAGGGATGTGAAAAAGGGAGAATGGGTCTGGCAGCGGTGTGGGAGTAAGGCCCAGATCTCCAGGAGGTCAGGGCTTCTCTTCCTACATCGTGAATGACACGATTTCCCTTGTGCGGTTATTGCTCTAAATACAGCTGTTGAGCCGCTTCCACAGAAAAAGACTGTGCTGCTAATCCATGAGAAGCTCACCAACAACAGGATCCAAGATGCTGGACTCAAATCTCTCTGCCTCTAACTGGTGATACAGCACTGTTGTGTGTGTGTGTGTCTCTGTGTGTGTGTTCCCACCCAGAAATCATTGGGCAGAGCCAGAGCCCCTGCTACCTGAGAGAATTCCTCGATTCTAGCAAGATGCACATGTTACAAACTAGGAAACCATCTCACTAGAAGACAGCCGAGCTTCCAAACCATGTGGTTTCAAATTTGAATAGAAAATGTCTATTAAAAAAATGACACTGGATCTTTAGAAGACCATTCAAAACCAACCATGGGTAAAGAGTAAGGCTAAGATATTGTTCCCTGTGGTAGTTGTGTCCCTACAGGAAGCACCATACCTGCTTTCTTCTCATGGCCTCCATTGAGAAGGAGAAAGCGTCAGAGAGGGAGTGCGTGTGAGTGAGCGAGAGAGAGAGAGAGAGAGAGAGAGCGAGAGAGAGAGAGAGCGCGCGAATGAGTCTCGAACAGATTGTTCCTCTTTTCCTTTCTTTCCCCCGCATGCACATTCACCTCGCTGGTCATGTGACCCGGTGGCTCCCTCTGTCGGTCCCTCTCTACAGAAGGTCTCCACAGAGCATGCTCAGCCGGTTCAAAATGTAATACCATCCATTTCTTTAAACTCAAAGACCTCACTGTCAACGTGCATGCACAGCCACTTCAGGAAGACTAAGGGGAGGAAAAAAAGGGAAAGGTAGGGAGGGAGGGAGGGAGGGAGGAGGCCCGGGAAGCAAACTGTATTTGAGCGAAGAGCAGCCAAAAGTTTTCCCCACCACCACCACCAGCGGCGGGGCTGATGTGTGGACAACCGGGCAGAATCTCTCAATCTCTCTTTTGTCTCCGACGTGCCTTGAGGCCACGACGGCAGCAGAACGCAACACCAAGCCGTGCGACAGATACTATGTCCTTTAAGCGAAAGCCTGAAGAAAGTTCGAACATCTGAAACATCTTCAATTTACAGTATGCTGAGCGCAACCTCTTACGGGAAGAAAAAGCAAAGGTTTCTTCAGCTGTACAGACGAAGCTATGTGGTTACGAGACAATAGTTCACAGAGCACACACGCAGGCTTTCTTCCAAAGTCTTAGTAATTTGTGTCTTCTGTTCTGCATTAGGCCTATGGGCATATTTATTGCCAGGTTGACACTTGTGCACATATGCATAAGACAACAATATCATTTGCCATAGCAATTAGGCTCGGCCAGTATCACAACATTGAAAAAACAGTAGAACTAGTTGCGGCTGGAGCACAAACTACACGGTTATCCCCTCAGGTAACTACTGATGCTGGTTAGGGGAAACACCATCTCTGAGGGGAAGGTGAGAGAAAACAAAAAGGAGAGCTAGTGCCAATGGGAAATACAACCGCAGCTGTTTTGCACTTCTCTGTGTTCAAGTCAAATGAGGCCGGAAAGCCGAAAGCCGACTTGGACGAAGTTGTACGCAAATTGAAAAACATTTTTAGCAAAGGATGCATATGAGACAAATCAAATGCAAAGCTCTTTTCATTATGTCCAGATTTGACATTATATTATACATTGTGGGTTTCCGGTATGGTGGGGGAATCAATGCACTAACTCAATTTCCACACTGCCTAAGCCAAACAAATCAACACGCTCATCTTTTTGGCCGGAAACCTAGACACATAGGAGCTCATGTTAGACTGTTTATTTGTCAATTGATTTTATTATCACCCCTTCCATCTTTTGCAAGCTAAAGATGGCCTGTTTGTTTTCCATTGTAGTGCCTATAGGAGGAGCAACAAGAAAACAGACAGTGTTTGAATTTCCACAGAGAATACATTAGTACAGTAATATGAAAGTCTGCTAAATGATTCCACAATTTTCATTGCTGGTGCATTGTCTGGAGCAGAGGTTAGTGAAATATGCATATGCATTAGTGGACATGTGGAGAGACATGCTAGTGGTTTCTAGTGTTTCAGACTTAAACAGTGGCACACAACCAAATCCAAAGACATACAAGCTCATACACTGTCTTACACACACGCCACTCACTGCACAAAAAAACAGAGAAAATAAGTTTCTTCCTCCAACTGAACCGTGGCACAATGACAAGAAAGCAAAGATTCGGGAGAGTCGGACGGATATGCACAGAGAGGGAGCCAACCAGAGAGAGAAAGAAAATTCAATACACGTCCATTTTTACAGAAGCTGTTAGTCGACTGTGTAAGGTATCCAACACCTACAAAACAAAAGGAGGGCACTCATTGCCGAGGAACAATTACAGCAGCACTTATCACTGAAGCTGACAATGATCCGGCCTTGCCCTATATAGAACCAAAAGCTTGAAACCTGCGATGCTTACCTTTTAATTATTACAAATGCTTCTGCCCTCGTGGGCCTTTATCTGGTGTCAGTAACTATACATTACAACTACGTAGGAAACATAGTTGCTGCGCTTTCACAGAAATGTGCCTGGCGGGATCTTTATCCATGGCAGCTTTCTGAGTTCGGAGTGTACAGGTCAGGTCAAACATGTGTTAAAGCAGAACAGAGTATGGACTATTTTCATGGCTTAGCGGTAGAGTTCTAGATCCAAGAGTAGCAGCTCAAGACGACCAGATGCATGAAACCAAAATCAAGCCCACATAACTGTAGGGCTGCGCAACATGGCCAAACTCTGGTCAAAACATAGTATGTGGCTGGACTCAGGGCTGTAGTTGAGACCGCCTTGTTCGAATCCAAGTCCAGATCAAGTCTGATTAGAGAGTTGAGGGTCGAGACCGAGTCGAGACCAAGACCGAGGGGGGGGACAAAGACCGCAAAACTACGAGACCAATACCATAGCAATGTGTTATCCAAGGCTACCATTGTATTTATTGCCTAAAATTGTAGGCAACTTGTTTATTTGTAGTCCCCGAGAAATATTGAAAATTGTCGACTGACAGCTGTTTTATTTTGAAAACGTTCAAATAATAAAAAATTCCGTCACTCCAGGGGGCTTCTCCAGGGCTTCAGCTAGACGATATTGCATAACTTTATCAACTGTGAAAATAGTCTCATTCACTGCTGGTCCCTTTCTTAGGCGATTATACTGGTAATTATACAATTATAATCGGGAGCGGAAATAGCTCAGGCGGTAAAGCAGTCGTCTGGAAATCGGAAGGTTCCCGGTTCAAGGCTCCTCCCGGTAACATGTCAAAGTGTCCTTGAGCAAGACACTGAACCCCTAACTGCTCTCGACGAGCAGGTTGGCGCCTTGCATGGCTGCCCCCGTCGTTGGTGTGTGAGAGTGAATGGGTAAAATGTGAAGTGTATAAATTCTAAAAGCGCTTTGAGTGGTCTCTAGGAGAAATAAATACAGTCCATTTACCATGCGCTCTCCCTCTCAACCCTCCGCCAAACACAGGAATTTTATTTCCTAGCCTGAATGGTTAATTCAACACACTGTAATGTGGGCTGGTGTAGGTGGAGAAAGCCACAGTAGCAGTGTGTGGCTAGTTAGCCGGAGCCCCGGGATAGCCGATTAACGTTGGAATGGCGATTTCCACACTGCTACTTTATTCTACAGTAACATTGACCATTAGGGGTGTAACGGTACACGTATCCGTACCGTTCAGTACAGGACGTTTGGTTCAGTACGTGTTGTGATCCGAATGAATACAGTCTAGTTTTAACCACGCACGTTATGTGCATAACTTTTTGTGTGCGTGTACTAATTCAAAAGTCCGTGCACCCCCCCCCGGAGTCGGACATTGTAGAAAAGGTTCTGGCAGTGCGCTAGTTAATGAGTTAGTTAATCACCGTAGCAACTAGACCAGGCAGGTTCCCCGTGTCATGCAGCAGACTCTCTCCCCAGTCCATCAGAGTGAAATGGTAAATGGACTGTATTTATATAGCGCTTTTATCCAAAGCGCTTTACAATTCATACACTTAACATTTTACCCATTCACTCTCGCATTCATACACCGACGGCGGAGGCTGCCATGCAAGGCGCCAACCTGCTCGTCGGGAGCACTGAGGGGTTCAGTGTCTTGCTCAAGGACACTTCGACGCGCTACCGGGAGGAACCTCGAACCGGGAACCCTTCGATTCCCAGACGACTGCTCTACCACTGAGCTATTGCCGCCCGAGAAAAGACTTTAACCAAGACTCTCCTGACCTGTTGGACTGGTGTATAGTTATGTGGTTATATTGATGTTAAGGAGATGATTTGTTATGCTAATAGCGGTTATGGCTACTGAGCCTAAGCCAGCAAGCTTCATTACAGACATCGCCGATGGGGTTTCAGCAATATTGACTGACATTTTATTTTAAATACCTAGACCTAGGTATGTTTTTATTGAAGAAAGAAAGATATGTTCCCTTATTCAGGAGATTATGGCCAATTAGCCACTGTTTACAAGTGTATAACTTGATAATAAATGAAAAGAAACGTTTTGCATGTCTTTTTCCCCCCACTGTACCAAAATCGTACCTAACCATGACTTAAAAACCGACGTACGTACCGAACCATGACCTTTGCGTACCGTTACACCCCTATTGACCATACAATGCCAGGTCTCCATTTCACTATATTCACTAATCATACATGAGTAGTATAACATAGGCATCAATCACATAGAGATGCGTCGCTACAGGCGCGGCCGCTTCAATACTCCATGCATGTGTTTGCCGATTAGTATTTGAATAATAGGGTGACCTTGAATTATATAGCTCATCGTAATTAAATACCGCTAATATCAACCTTTCGTCTGCATTTGCCATTGTCCCACCTTTCCTACCACATCTACCTGCATCAAAACAGGAAGGAAGTGGTAAAGCCCGCCTCTTTCTTGATTTGATTGGCTGCCTGGGCCAAATGTGACATTGACGAGCGGCGCGACTCCACCTTGTGGCACTATCTGGCATTGCAGTAATACCACATTTACTAGATCACGTGTGCTAAAGTCGACCAATGGTAGAACTCAGTCAGCCAGTCACGGACATTGCGTTTGGCCGGTCCAGCCAAAAATAAATACTGTAATTATTTTGTTTAATTTGTACTGTGGTTTGTATTTTGTCTTGTGATATGATACAATTTGAGTTAACATCCTACTTGCAATGAAACTAAAAGCACAGATGCAGTGGTCGACTCGAAACAGATCATTAGAAAGAACAAGTATATTAGCATTAGACACATTAAACTGCTGGAAAATACAGCTGTCAAATGACATGAAAATACATGACCAGAGTAAATTCAACATTATGAAAAATGTAATATGCAAATACAAAAAAAAACAAGACAATTTGTGAAATTCTTGTTTTCGATTTTTGCGACATCTTTGGTGACGTCATTGCTGTGGCATTTTGCATTGCACTTCCCAGTGTCATGAGTCCTTTGACGTCACTGAAGTGACAGCACCTGCCACAGCCTCAAACAAACAAAGCACAACAAACCACGGGATGTTTGTAATGAGCAATAATAAACTGCAACTCAATTTAGGCACTGCGCAAAATAATAATGACGTTCCTCAATGTAGACCGCAGATAATAAACGATAACGAAACTGGCGATTCCAAAAGAAACAGCACCCGAGGCAACAGTACATCTCAGTCCCTTCTCATCTTTCAGTGATTTTCATCTTGTAAAGGCAATGCCGATTTTCATTTTCATATATTTCTGGCTCAGAGACTGTCCTTTTTAGCAAATCTGTCTTTCTGAGTGATTTATTCAATTTTCCTTGAAGTTTCAGTTGATGGAGTTAGATTTTTTTTAGGTACCTGTCTTTACAGAGATTTTTTTTCCAGGAAAGAGGTAAGTGTTTAGAAGAGCAAATTCTTTCATGGGTATGGGTTGGCGTCTTTACTTTTTCCAACATACTTCTGCCATAACCACGTCCCTCGGCTCTGACACGTTCTCAGGATCCATTTCATTGGCCAACTCCGCAACGGCGCTTAGTCACGTGCTTCTTTCGCCTCCTGGAGAAGTACGCTGACATGGAATAACGTTCTTCTATCATATTCTATAGCAATTCATCAGTATTCTTGTTCTGCTTACACTATAGTCTATCGATATTAGGGGTGTAACGGTACACGTATCCGTACCATACCGTTCGGTACAGGACATTCGGTTCAGTATGCGTTGTGATCCGAATGAATACAGTCTAGTTTTAACCACGCACATTACATGCATAACTTTTTTTTGTGTACGGAACTAATTCAAAACTCTGTGTTTCCCCCCTGAGTCGGACATTGTAGAAAAGGTTCTGGTAGTGCGCTAGTTAACAAGCTAGTTAATCACCATAGCAACCAGCCCAGGCAGGTTCCCTGCATCATGCAGCAGACTCTCTCCCCAGTCCATCAGAGTAAAAGACTTAAACCAAGAAACTCCTGACCTGTTGGACTGGTGGATAGTTATGTGGTCAGTGACGGCTGGTGGTGATATTGGGTGGAGGGGCTAAAAAATTATAACCATCAATAGCTCATGCTGCAGCAACAGCAGCATCCGACATACCAGCACCGAACGACACCAAATACTAGAATACGGTGGCGCAGTGGTTAGCATCGCTGCCTCACAGCAAGGAGGTCCTGGGTTCGATTCCCAGCTGGAACAGGGCTTTTCTGTGTGGAGTTTGCATGTTCTCCCCGTGTCTGCGTGGGTTTCCTCCGGGTGCTCCGGTTTCCTCCCACCATCAAAAACATGCGTGTTAGGCACATTAGGTCAGGTTGGCCCAAAGTGGCGGCGCGAGCACTCGCAGCGGCTCAGGACTAACCCTCCATTCTGGCCTCGCAATTTCGTTGTACAATTCATTGTATAATGACAATAAAAGCTATAAAATAAAATAAAAAATAAAAATAAAATAAAAAGATGAAGAGATGCGGCGTGGATCAGTCCTCTTGACTGGTGAAACGCTCCTCTGCACACTCACTGTACGTCCTCTGCTCTTCTCTCATACGGCCTCGTTAATCCAACATGTCCATCGGCAGTTTGGTCAACGAACAGTCTCTTTTCTCTCTCGCAATCATCAG
>CABFOS010026866.1:0-15489 GCA_900660315.1 Diretmoides pauciradiatus
GAATGGTCCTTAGCAAGGGGTCATCCACCCCATACTCCCGGAGTACCCCCCACAGGATGCCTCTTGGAACACGGTCGTAGGCCTTCTCCAAATCCACAAAACCCATGTGGACTGGTTGGGCAAACTCCCATGCCCCCTCCAGCACCCTGGCGAGGGTAAAGAGCTGGTCCACGGTTCCACGGCCGGGACGAAAAACCAACCCTCACCAACCCTCACCTAAGGTCATGAGCTTTGGGTAGTGACCGAAAGAATGAGATTGCGAATACAAGCGGCCGAAATGAGTTTCCTTCCCAGGGTGGCCAGGCTCACCTTAGAGATAGGGTGAGGAGCTCGGACATCCGGGAAGGACTCAGAGTAGAACCGCTGCTCCTCCACATCGAGAGGAGCCAGCTGAGGTGGTTCGGGCATCTGGTTAGGATGCCTCCCGGACACCTCCCTGGGGAGGTGTTTCGGGCATTTCCAACCGGGAGGAGACCTCGGGGTCGACCCAAGACACGCTGGAGGGATTACATCTCTCGGCTGGCCTAGGAACGCCTCGGGATTCCCCCGGAAGAGCTGGTGGAAGTGGCGGGGGAGAGGGCTTCCTGGGCTTCCCTGCTGAAGATGCTGCCCCCGCGACCCGCATAAGCGGAAGACGACGAGACGAGACCAGATGATTTATTATATTAGAGATATAATGTCTGTTTGTTGTTCTAGCAGGTAACTCAATGAATCAAATGTACTATTACATATTAAGTGTGCTGAAATTCATTAGGATTCCTGACAGTGATTGGTGTGATAGATTGGATCCATCGCTGCAGCCTCAAGGAAATATGAACTAGATTTTGTTAATATGTGATGATGCAATATTGTTTTAACATAGTAGTCTATAGTATATGCTCAAAAACGAACGCATGTGATTTCTTATCTAACACCCATTAAAAAAGTTTTTTGCATGGTATATTTTCTACAAACTCAAAGGAATGCTATAGCTACTTTTCTGGCAGACTATTTTTTGTGGCGAAGGCTCAAATTGGCCGCGTAGAAGGGGGTGCGAGGTTGGGCTCTGCACCCCTAATTGATTTCCAGCTGCTCAGCTGAGAAATCTAAATCTTATTTTATTTGTAAACCTATAATTTGTAGGAGTATTTGGGTCAAACATAAACAAATAAATAAATAAGTCAATAAATAACATCAAAATAATTAATTAGATATTCAAGATATAGTCAATTAATTAAAACAATGTATTTATTAATTAATTAAAGAAATTGTGTGAGGCTAATCAGCAATGGGTTGGGTTGCATGGCACACTGTGGTTTGCCCCCAACAGCCCACATGCAGCCAGCATGCAGCCTGCATTTGATGATTTTTGTGCATGTTGAGTGCGCTGCTCAGGACAATGGGACAGCTGTTGGCCCTCATGGACTTGAAATTTGCGCGAGAGACGGAACTAACACAGCCTTGCACAAGAAGGACTGACTGTCCCCCGAGCCCGTTCAACTAGTCCACATTGGTTTTTAATAGTTTCCTTTTCTCTCTCATTTTCCCAGCTGGTATTGGGATCTGAACCAGTGGCCTTTGGTCCCATATATCAGATCATATGTATCAGATGATAAATGACCATCCATTTATCTTCAGTGAAATGACACCCTGTAAAAGAACATTTAACGGTGAAGATTTAGCCCCCCTTTAGCCCCAGGCTCATTCCTGATAGCGCTGTTTCACTTCCACATTATGGACGTGCTAAAACAAGGTAGCGTTGAGTGCCATCTTTGGCGCCTCAGTGACTACAAGGGATCGCAATAATCTGCTTTATTTGACGATAGATTTACTCACTGGCGTCATCCACGAGTTGTTGTTTCTTTCCAAAATACTGCAACAGCCTTTGTGTTAAGCTAAACATCTGGTATTTAATTATGAAATCATTCCTTTGACTCTAGGAGCATCGTCCAAATCAGCCTGTAACACCGTCTGCTAACATTCATCACTGTCAGAGAGGACACTGGGCGTCAGGGGCTTTTATTGTGACAGCTTTCATACCCTCTCAGTACTTTTACTGCTAAATGGTTCCTGTGTATCGTGCATGTGTGTGTATTTTTGTGCTTGTGAATATCTGTGTGTATTGTACTGTAGGCAACATGCATGTGTGTGTGTGTGTTTGTGGGCATCTCCTTGTGTGTAACGCTGCCCGTCTACAAGACATAATGGGGTCTTTACCAGATGGTGAGCGACTTCATGGGATAATTGTGTGATTTGGCCCGGCTCTCAGCCTTCGTCCTGATGAGAAAAAATCAGCACAATTTACTTCATGTTTTCCAAGCCAGCTTGATATTTACACTTTACAAGTTCAGCATGCTCCCCTGCCCCTGTTCCTTGATTCAGTGATTTGTTTGGTAGTGTTGGATAAGTATGTTTGGGTATGTTTGATACACATTGGTTATGACAACGAGTATCTACAGTGTGGTGCATCAGCAGTTGTGCATACAGTAGCTTTCAGGTTGATGGCCTGGTGTCTTGTGTTTTAATTTAATGCCAATTTAAAATGTTCACTGCAAACACAGGATTTTCATCTGATGTCCTCAGTCCAGTCTTTTTCTATTTTACCAGCCGACAGCGCAACGGGACATTGTTATATTGTTTTGGCTCCTTAATAGTAACGTTTATCTTTACTCCTGCTCGTCTTTTTGCAACCACTTCGAGCGGTGATGTAATCAGTGACTAAATATAAATGGCTGATTACCTTAACTACCCTCATATAAACATGTCATGGAGTTGGTTCAACCAAGAAGCAAGCTTGTTAACCCCTCCCTAGCAGATAGCTCAACGTTCTTATACACAGCAGGACAGATAAAGTAACACAATCTTTCCTTTGGCTCTGAAAGCGTTGACCATACTGAGGATCGAGTTCATAGATTACGTATGCAGCTCCTATCTTTAGATCTGTCCAGTTTGGAAGACAAATCCACGAGTTCCCTCCGTTCAATATTGGATTTACGACCATGTTGACCTGTGCTCTGGCCGCCAGGCTTCTCTCACATGATGTTCCTCAGCGTTGTGGAGGAATTTTATTAGATAGATCAGTTTTCTGTAGCTTATGTTGACAATCACATCTAGGTGCATGTGATCTGTTACAGCATTTGGACCTCATTGTGTCCGGATCACATGGAGCGCTCTGTAAACAATGCCTGACATTGACAAGGTCAGTTTCTTTATAGTAGACTATACAAGATTTCCCTTCACCTGTGGTGCTACAGGAACAGGGATAGTGAGTAGATCACACTGACAGAAATCATGGCTTCTATCATTATGGTCACATGTGGGAGAGGCCATAAGGTCACTCCTGATTAGGGTATAAGAGGCCGCTCACCTGGGCTGGCCTTCAACGATCCCTATGAAGAGCATACTGTGATGATCTCTCCAGGCCTCATTGCTTGTAACTGTATTAAACAGCTATTTTAACTATACGCAGAGTACTACTTGGTAATTATTGAAGATATGCCTCTACAAATGGTGCCGTGACCCAGATCTGGACTGTTTCGGCGTCATACAGTTGCAGGACGTAGCATTCTGGAGACGCCTGTAGATGCTGGAGCATCAGGATCCATATGGCAGAGAGACCCTCTTCTTCCTGTTGCTGTCTTAAACACTTAACATAAAACAGGCTGTGCAAAAATGTGCTTGTATTCACATGAATGGGTCTTCAGGGGGCCGTATGTACAGAAGAGCATGATTTATGTACTGGAAAACACACTGACTGGTTTTTTGACACTTTTTCACACTGGACTAGTGACCTGTGTAGAAAATCTGACACCACAGGACAACCCCGGTCAAGATCAGGTCAAAGGTGAAGTATACCAGGGTATTGATTTACGAAGGTTAGACTTTAATGCATTAACCCGCCCGCCCTTGTTTGACGTAAAAACACTTGAACATTATTGTACAGTGTTAATGGATGTGTGTCGATTTGTGAATAATAAACATTGCAGGTTCACAGAACAGTGTCACGCCATGTTGAACGCATACCATAATATACCCATGTTATTAGTTGGGGTATACTGCTGTTCTGTCTGTATATGTTCTGGGTGGGACACGGGGGAGCAGCTGCCACAACGATGACAAACCAAATCAATAGTAAATAAAGTCACAAGTCAAAGATAACCGAAGAAGCGTGATAATTCTCTCGGGGAAGGAAAGAGAAAGAAAGGGTTGTCACGTTCTGAGAGCGCTCGTTGTGTCTCAACCCGTCTGTTCCAACACGTTTTTGGAGGGCAAGTGATGCTTCTTGTCTTTGATATATGTAAAGGAGTCCAAAGAAGAAAACACTTAGCTGTCGTTTGTCTGAGTTGCCTGTCAGAGACATGTATCAGACACCTCAGAACTGGCGAGTCAAACTAGAAACAAACAGGGAAACATCTGCCACAGGGTCACATAGGATGCAGTTTAGCTATAGGGATTCCAGGTCTTCCTGTAATACCAGGCTTTACGCTTACTGTGAACATCTGTGCGTTATGTCCGACAACACATACACAAGAGCTTCCTGGAGTCCCGGAAGTGTTCGCTTCATCGTCCCAAACACCCCAACAGAAAGAAATCCTCTGTTTTGTCCCCGATATCAATCGTACATTCTGACAGCAGGAGATTTGGCTTGATTTATGTTTACATATTAGGAGGAACTCCCTCAATAAAACCTCCTCCACTTTTTTTGCTTAGCTGGGTATCGGAAAGTCTCCAAATCTCTCTTGGTGGTTACTGTAGTTTCACACAAAGTTTTCCCAGCCTCTGGGAAGAAAGTGGCAGCCAAGTTTAGTTCTCAAGTCCAGCATATCTCACATTTCGAAAGATAGCAGATGAATGGCGCTGCAGAGCACTAGTTCCCTCAGGCATCACAGTGTGTGTGTGTGTGTGTGTGTGTGTGTGTGTGTGTGTGTGTCTGAACGTACTTCCTTTAAGTGTGTGTGTGTGTTTTTGAGACCTCTGAGCCCCCCTGGCTCCCCTATTAGCCAGTCCATTTCAGGTCTAGAGGAGAGCTGATTAAGGGTTCTGGCAGTGAGGGGATTATCACTGGGTCAGACTCTGCCCTGCTGGTGTCCACCAAGGAATGCAGTCAGCCGGTCAGCCAGTCATGCAGTGAGTCATTCCATCTGCCAGTCAGTCAGCCAGTCCTCAAATCAGATTAGCTTGGCTTTCAAACGGCAACAATTACTTCATGGGCTCCTCTCACCCCCCACATCTCCCTGTGGTTATACACTTGCACACACATATTGGCTAAGATCATATCTACGCCGGGCCATTTGGAAGGAAAATCTACCACTTCCTGTTTGGTGACCTGTTTTCCCTTTTATTTCAGTGACAGGATGTATTCTGTTTAGGCGATTACAATTAATAGACCCCCGGAAAGAAAGTTTGCATTTTCATACGGGGGAGAGAACCTCAACGGGGGAGATGAGGGTCAATTGTAGCACTCTATTTGGCATTGAGTTACAGCTGTAAATCTAATTAGTGTAACTTAAACATTAGGAGTGGGGGGAATTGCTGAGGAATCAGATCAGGGACTGAAGTAGAAGGAGGAACACAGTCGTAGAAGTATAGCAACTGGCCTTGGCATAGACTGATACAATCACACTTGTTGCTCTGCACTGTTAATGACTAAACCATGAGTCCATACACCACATACTGTATAATGTAGTTTAATGTTTAAATGTACTGTGTGTGTGCCAGTGTAATATGGGTCTACACCGGGTGATGTAGCAGAATTGGATTGAAAACGTTGAAGACAGATCATTTTGAAGACAGGCAATTGCATGTTGGGTAATTCAGAGTGTTTAAAGGGAAAAAGGCATTTTGATTATGACATTATATCCCCAAAATCACTTTGCACGTCGTGAAACAATGGTTAATCATGGCTGCAGATGATTGTAAGTCTTCTCAAAGTGCAGTCGGTAATGTGGAATAAATTATCTGGAGATTTCAGAGCCAAAGTAATCCAAACGAGCTGAAGGTATCCGATTACATTACTGAGTTTGAGCATGCCAGTGGACTGCATGGCTGGTCATTTCAAGCAGGTAATCAGTAATCTGTAACACATGACCTCCCTGAGCCCTGGTTTACACGTCCTGTAACTGTATGTGCGTGCACCTGCACTATAAACTCAGCGGGCTTGTGTGTCAGAGCCAAAAACACTAGCGGGAAGCCATCTCATGACATTTCCCACCCACTGGGGGTGACAAGCCGTCCCTCCAGTCCTTTGAATCCCGGGATGCAAAACCCATTTTCCCCCAGCGGGACATCACTTCTCTCGCTTTCATCCCCCTCTCTCTGGAAATGAGAATGACGTTCCATTAGCAAAGGGAAAGAATTTCCCACCTTGGCTAGTGAGAGGTGCAACGCGGAGAGCCAATTGCCTAAATGAAATTCCAGTACGTGATGAGTGGGAAGTGAGAGGCTTGCTGGGTAGCCAGGCTTATGCAGCTGCAGGCTTGTGTCCCATCCAAACCCCGAAACCCACAATCCTCAGCTCCTATCCCGTAGATACCTCAAGATCTACAGGGTAGAAGCTAGAACAAGCCTAGACTGAGTGATGCTTAAGTCTCAATTGCATATATCAGATTTTGTGGGCTGATAGGTGGTTTCTTGACAGGCCTTTGTGTGTGTTTCATGCTGTCTGCCTACGTCTGCTCCCAGCCATTGAACACCTACAGCACTTCCTCACTTACATAATCAGGTTGTCCATCTCTCTCCAAAGTCAACAGTGGGGGTTTCATTCAGGCAACAGCCAAGAAGTTTGGCTGGGGTGGAGAGAAAGTCTACAACAGGTAAGAAGATATGGGACCGACCAAGACCAAGTGCGTGTGTGTGTGTGTGCGCATGAGCCCTATGGGGCTAGCTATCTGATGTCGGGGGTCTCTCAGGAATAGGCATTACTTCAAGTAAGGTAGGCCCCTTGTTGTCAGGGCGATAATGTCTTTTCCTGCCAGGCTTGAGGACGAAGGCACTTTTTTATCTGTGCAGCCACTGGAAACCTCATTTCCTGGTCCAGTTTCCATCCAGAGCCTCCGTCCACTCGCTCCCCGGGCTGCCAGGGCAGGCTCTACAGGGAGACGTATAGAAGACGGAGGGAGGGATGTGGATGAGACGAGGAAGGAAAGGAGAGGGACGGAGAGGGGGAGAGAGAAGAGTGGAAGGAGATGGAGAGCCAGTAACGGACACTGGAGATTTCGACTGTTTTATGTCAGAAGTGTTCAAAGCGCGACTTTTAATGGATTAATGCCCAGGAGGGCATTCAGTTTAATTAAGTGTGCTCCATTCCCTCACGTCTCAGGAATCTGAATAAGATCAATTCCAATGCAGTACTAATTTGCCACAAGCCCCAGATACAAGTGCAGCTGGTGGGCCTGCGTATACCACCCACTCTATTAGGAGCACACTTGACAAACACTCTGGGACAGCCACGACTTTACACGTTCACACTCATAAGGCACTACGACAACAAATATTACTCATCTTTGAACATCATCCAAACACCACACAGCTGCTTCCTGTTTGTCTACACTTGCATTTAGATTCAGTTTTGTCTCTGATTTGCGTCATGGCCCTACTAACAGCTGAGAGCCACACAAAGACGCTGAGAACAACTGACAACCTAGGGTTACGTAGCCATTGTTTCCAAGGAAGTGCAGTTAGATTAATGGTGTATGGGAAGTGTAGGGGTAAAGTCCTCTCCTACCAGCGCAGAGACCTGGGATTCGCGCCCCGGCAGCGGTACTTCCGGCTTGGTCAGGCGTCTCTACAGACACAATTGGCTGTGTCTGCGGGTGGGAAGCCGGACAAAGGGGTTTGTCCTGGTCGCTGCCTCTGGTCGGTCGTGGCGCCTGTTCAGCGGGGAGGGGAACTGGCGGAGGATAACGTGTTCCTCTGCATGCGTCACACCCTCCCGGTGATACTCCTCGCTGAATGGTGGAAAGAGGCGGTTGGCTGACTTCATATGTGTCGGAGGAGGCATATGTTAGTCGACATCCTCCCCAGGGGTGGAGCAGCGACCGGGCCCACTTAGACAGGGGGGATTGGACATGTAAATTGGGAGAAAAAGGAAAAATCAATCTAGATTTAAGAGCACAATGCAGTGATAGCCAACCTCAGAATGAAGCTGCACTGACTACGGTGGATTCGATTTCGAGGGCAAAAGGTACTAAATGTGTCTCCCACGCTGACATGGCCGAGTAGAGCATTGGCGAGCGGACTGCAGGTCATATCAACAGTTAAGACTTTGCCGAGTGTCTGACTCTCCGCAGAGCTGCAAAAAGAACAGGCGTGAACAAGAGTGGCTGTAATTCCAATGTGGCCTATTTTTATTATTATTGTCAAGAGGCATACATTACAGTGCAAACAATTCTTTGGCAAACGTACAATACAAATGTCAGATAGGTACTATATCCACATTGACCACTCGTTAAGGGACAGTGTAGGTAAAGCATGTTCAGTCTTGCAGAGCAGTGCATTCCATTGACAGTTTTTTGAGGGGGAATAAAAAGAAAGGGAGGACAACAGAATAGAGAGTAAACATGAAAAAGGAAAGCAAAACAAAAAAATACAAGTGTATGAATATGATGACTGGTAATGCAGGGGAGGTCACAGTGCTTTGGCAGCCAAACCTTGACACATTTGCCAACATGGATTAAGCATAATATTGAGACAGAAAGACAGACACAAACACAATTGTACACATTTAAAACACCGTTATGCAATCGTATGCATCCACATTCAGTTAAACATACACACATTTGTACGTAACGGAATACCATGAGCACAAAATGGCAATGCAGAGAGAGCCATTGATGAATGATGAGAGAGGAGAGACGAGTACACACACTGTAAACACGCAGTTTGGTGTACAAACCTGTCCAGTACACTTAACGGTATGACACCAATTTGCCAGCATGGCTGCCAGCCCCATAATCCACAGCACTCTCCCCATGACAATCTCAATGGAATTCTGCATGGAACATTCCGGAGCGTCCTGTTTCTGCTTTGTGACAGATGCATTCTCAGGATGTTACCACATAAAGAAAACAATGGAAAGAAACACTGCAGCTGCTACATGACAATTAGGAGGAAAGGAAAATAGGAAAACAAAAACGTGACGTATGTTACACCAAGCGAGCCAGTGCATGGGATTGAATGAGTGGTGTTTGTCTATGTACAGTACATGTGTAAGGCTGGTAAACGGGAGCCGTTTGAATAAATCTGTCTGGTCGCTGACAATAGCAAGACAGCCGAGACTCCGTTTTTTTGATTGGCGCTGTATCCCGATCATCGCCCTCCCCATTTTCTCCTTGCTGCTCCTCTCATATGGCTTCCATTATAGTGGAATGAGGGTCAGAGGGCTAGAGAAGCCTGCGCTTCACACATGCTCGTCCAAATGACGTCACCCCGGTCTCGTAGTCTCCAACATTGCAAAGAAACATGAGCCGGTCGAGCGTTCCTACCCATATCAACCCTAAAGACAGTCCTCGCTGAGGGGAAACATCCAAAAACCGAACAATCGGTCACACACGTGAGCAAAAACAAACAAAGACTGAAATTTAGGAGTCAGAGGGAATGCCTGACAAAGGAATGCATGCAAGCGTGTCCTTGTGTAAACTGGAGTTGGAGGGCTGTGGGTTCAGAACAGAGAAAAAGAGTCACTAGATTAGGTAGCAGTCCTTCAATTATGTGTAGTCTGTGGACTAAAGACTATACAAGACAATAATCTGAGTGGACACGCTGGACCAGAAGGAGAATACTGCTGTGGTAGACCTAGCAGTACCAAAGGCTAAATCCTGACCTCATTACAACATTCATACATAATTTCATGGATAAACACGTGCTACTATGCAGTTTCTGAAGTTATCAAGTTATACATTTGGCTTTAGAAGAGTGAGGAAAATACTGGGGGGAAAGTTCATGTTAATACAGTGGTAAAAAGGGGATTTTCTTTTTTCACTGCTTTTTGAAAGCAAAATGAAAGTTACAACATTGCAAGAGCTGGTTGGGGCGCCCTGCAACGGGGGAGCGCCACACGGGTCCGCCTCACTCAAGTTCAGGGACAGGCCAGCAGATACATAAATCCCATAAGTATGTTAACTAACAAGTTGTCCATGGAGAGAGAGGCAATATTCAGTAGACATTATTTTTGCATTACAAAATTTTTTGTAGGGCTTCACATTATCTTCATATGTAAGCATTTTTATACAAAAAAGGGAGAGAAAAAAAAATACATATTCATAATGATATAAAGCACCTTAGATTAAGATAAAATGTCTTTTAGATTGAATAGAAAAGATTCTCTCAATTGTGATTTACCATAAAAAGGCTTATAATGAGTGTATATAGGTTGCTTTGCATACTGTTAAACAAAAAAAAAATAAAAAAAATAATTTGAAGGTTTGTATTTAGTGATTAAATCATTAATAAAGAAGGGGGGAATAGCACCAGTTTTCGGCATCTCTAACCTGAGAAAGTTTTGTGAGACAACAAAATGGCCGCCGCCTTTCAATCTACTTCCCTTTCCTGCTTGACGACGGCAACTGGCCCTGTGCTTCGTCACCATGTGTTAGTTGCAGGGGCTTCAGAAGCCTCAATGGACTCCCTATGTGGGAGGCCCCTGCAAGGAGAAGAGGCTTGTCCATCTGTTTTTCAATCCATCCATCCATCCATCCACCCATCGGTTCAAAATTAAATCCATTTAGCGATCGCTGGCTTGTTGCCAGTGGATATCGAACCGAGCCTCGGGCTGTTGGCCTTGGAATGGGCAACAAAAAAAAGAATTAAAAAAAAAAATCAACCTCCACCCTTGATAAAATAAAAAAACAACAGTAAAAACGAGGCTATTGGGTGCCGGTGGCTGCGGCTTAGCACACCTTCAAGAGTCTCATCCTCTCTCTGGATCTCTGTGTGTGAGTGTGTGTGTTTCAGACACTAGGGCATGTTGGTCGGGGTGGGGGGGGGGTCCTGAGGGTTATGCGTGGCGGGTGTCCGCTCGCTGCCTGCTCTCAGTGTCTGCCTGATTGAGGCACACTGGGCAGCAGGCGCCTTTTAGCTTGACCGGCCTTTTGCACTCGGCTGGTGGACAAGACTCCACAAAGCAGGTGACCTGGGCGTCCTGGGGGCACACAGGGGAAATAGGTCAGTTACCTGATAAGATTAGAATGGATGCAATTTTAATGATCCCTGTGGGGGAAACCACAGCACATTTAGGGTTATTATTATTATAACCTTTATTTCAACTCAGAAATACACTGAGGTAGATCTTATTTGCAATGTAGCCGAGTAAAAATAAATAAATAAAAGATTTGAGGCATCAAAAGACACAGTAAGGAACATATGTTAGAAATGGCGATATCAAGTTAAAATAAAACAGTTAAAATTTAAAACAAATGAATCAACTAAAACAAGAACCGCTTGAAGTGAAATAGGATGAAATTAAAAATGTCAAATGTTTAAAAGATTGTTCTGTATACTATTCCAGGTTGTAGATGTGCAGTAAGAAAACCTGGATTTTCCAAGCTCAGTGAAAACAGCCGGCACCTGCAACGTAATCCAATCATTTAAGCGTATTCGATAAGGGCCCGCATTAAAAGACAGCAACGAGGTGATGTAAGGGGGTAAAAGATCAGTAAGGGCTTTATAAATAAATAAAACCCAGTGTCTGTCACACCTTACAGAGAGGGAGGGGCCATCAAACCTTAGCGTACAGCTCACAACGATGAGTACCATAATTATCACTGGTAATAAATCTTAGTGCAGAGTGATAAACAGCATCTAAGGGCGTCAGAGTCACAGCTGAAGCATGCATAAAATGTCACCATAATCCAGGACCGATAAAAAAGTTGCCTCAACAAGCGTCCTACAATGCAGAGAAAAACATGTTTTATTCCTATAAAAGAAAACAAGTTTTTGGTCTTAATTTGTTCACATGATGTTTAAAAGAAGCCTTCGTATCGATCCAAATTCCAGGATACTTGTAGGCTACCTGACTCATTCAATATTTGTACCATTCTTAGTAGAGATGATGAGGTTATCATAAGCAATATTTGTAGCTCTGGTGAAAAACATGAATTTAGTTTTATCTACATTTAGAACTAACTTATGGTTGTTGAGTGCAACTGCTAAATCAGCAAAGCGTTGGAGAGACTTTACAGCAGAATGTACAGAATCCGCAATGCAATACAAGATAGTGTCATCAGCATAAAGGTGTGTATTACAATCAGTGACAGCAGAAACAACATAATTTATGTACAGAGTGAATAGAAGAGGGCCCAGGAATGAGCCTTTTGCAATTTGCACACATTCAGATTTATCAGTTCCAATAGCCACAAACTGCTGTCTGTCCATGAGGTAACTCTGAAACCATTTAAAAGCAGTTTGATCAAATCCAATAGTATGAAGCCTTTTTAAAAGCGATGCATGATCAACTGTATCAAATGCCTTCGAAAGATCAATAAAAAGAGCTGCCCAGTGTTTCCTTCTATCCAAAGCTGAAATGATGTCATCTAAAACAAGAGTAGCAGCAGTAACAGTGCTGTGCTTTTCTCTACAACCAGATTGGTGTATGCTTAGAATAGAATGTGCAGAGAGGAATGATTTAAGCTGATCGTTTACTAGAGATTCTAGTATTTTTTTTTCTAGTATTAACAATTTAGAGATAGACCTATAATTGTTAACCTCAGCTGTTCCTCCGCCTTTATGTAATGGAAGTACATATGCAGCTTTACAGACCTTAGAAACTGTACCAGATAAAACAGAAAGGTTAAAAATATGTGTTATGTTTTGCTGGATTTGAATATGATTTAGGAATTAAACATACGTAATAATTAGATTTAGCCTTTCTTATTACAGATGTGCATTTGTTTCTCAGGTGCCTGAAAGAAAGCCAGTGACAGGAGTCACAGGATAAAGCAAAAGCCGAAAAATAGGACAAAAATAAGAGTACAGGGGTGTTACACGTAACACAACCAACAATTACAGCACTAAAACATATTAAATAGAAATATCCATCCATCCATTATCTACCGCTTAATCCTCCAACGAGGGTCGCGGGGGGCGCTGGAGCCTATCCCAGCTGTCATAGAGCGAAGGCAGGGTACACCCTGGACTGGACGCCAGTCAATCCAGGGCTAACACAGAGACAGACAATTCACACCATTCACACTCACACTCACACCTATGGGCAATTTGGACTCCCCACACGAGTATATTGCTGACACCAAAAATGACCAAATACACAGACATTCAGTACATACTCCCTCCCTACCACATAGACACACACTACCACACGGACACAGTGGATAATCTATTCACTTTCACACTCAAAATATATTTAAGAAAAATGAAGGTAAACACAAAAAACATATCAAAATATGAAAATCTAAAAAGATTTGTGATGTTACAGGATATAAACAGGATCTAGGATCTACAGAGCCATGCGTATGGACAGAAAGTGTCTAGACAAGCATGCATGCATTGTAATTAAATACAAAACTATTCACTTTATCAAATATATTACATTTACAGATGTACAGATCTGCATTTGTGTGTTAGTAGCTATCCACTTATTTTGCCATTGTCAGGGTTTTTGCGTGGCAGAAAGACAACAGGGCTCTGCACATGACGAGCCTTGGGTTAGGTGCTGGATTACCAATGAATGAAGTATATTGTTGTAATGGGACAACAACGTGATGTTCCCTTTCCCAGACAGTGTTTCTCATGGTGCATTTGCCTGCCAAATTGAATTATTGCAACAAAAAAAAAAAATCCTCCAATTACCGAGAGGGGGGTGGAAGGTGTACGAACAGATCTGGTGAGTAAAATAAACTGGGTGGGCAACATACAGTACCAGCGAAAGGTGAGAGGAAAGAGAAAGAGAGGAATGAGGAAGACTGACAGTTCAAAGGGTACCAGGTTTGGCATGTGGGCAAGAGTTGAGAGCCAGAAAACCGACAGGCACACACAAACACAGTGTATGCAGACACAGCCAGGAGCCAGGTACTGCCAAAAGACACAGGAGGAGGTGAAACCGGCAAGGGTGCCAGACGGGGAGAAAATAGGGCATTTAAACCTGGGCAGACTGCTGGCATAGAAATGGTGTGTGCAATCTGATCGACCTGCCTGTCTGCAGTGAGGAAAGATGTGAGAGAAACACATGACACCTTATGTGACCTTTTGAGTGTGAAAGTGAATAGATTATCCACTGTGTGTGTGTGGTAGTGTGTGTCTATGTGGTAGGGAGGGAGTATGTACTGAATGTCTGTGTATTTGGTCATTTTTGGTGTCAGCAATATACTCATGTTGCATATGGATAGGAAAGGTGTAACATACTCTGCATTCACATGTGGTGCAGGGGTCCTTTTTCCACCTTTCCCCGTCCACTCGCTCACGGCCCTCGGCATCAGTGCAGTCTGTCTTGCTCAGACGGGCTTCAAGTCTTTTAATCTGCAGATGCAAAGACACAGTGAACAGTGAAATTGACTGAGAAACTGCTATGATTCCACCCACTCCTACATAGCATCAACGTGTAATGCCCAATGCAGTCCAGGAGTTGAAGTGATGAAGTGTTGTAATTTACCTTTTTCTTGTATCCACTTTCCCTCAACCTGGCTCATCTACTTCTACTTCAGCATAGAAACTAGTGGTTTCCTACATTTCCAAGAATTACATTCGACAACCCGCGGAGAACTTGCCTGGACTTTTATCCAGCATGCGGTTTCACGTGTGGTCGGAGCGAATCATAAAGATTGTGAAATTTCCAGAGAAAAAGCGTGACTTATCCAAAACACAACATGTTCTTTTGGGTGTATTGAATCACGGTCTATTGAAGTTACAGTTGGTGGAGGAATTGGTATCAGTATTGGTATGACTGACACCAAAACGTTGAGGTTTTAGATTGGTGAAAATATGACCTCATGTCGTCTACACAGGACGAGGCCTGGATGCAGAGCCCCACCACTGGAATTAACTGTACCAATAACCGGTTAATGAAAAACTTGAATGGGATCTTAGATTGTGTCAATGAGTTAGCCTAGAGTGCAGTTTCTCTATGCAGACAGAACGACAGGCGTTCATGTAGCCTGTTCAGGAGTCAACTTAGGAGAGCAAAGGCATGTTTAGACCTATGAAGGAAGCAATGAAGTACTGAGGATTATGGACCAATTAAAGTAGGCCGTAGATGTTTTTAGATGGGGGTTCATGTACACAGACAGCATGGATGATAAACAGAAGAATCTTTGAGTTCCTTGAACCAAAATCCCGAAATTAGAACTGATGTTGCCAGTATATTTGTGTGTGTGTGTGTGTGTGTGTGTGTGTGTGTGTGTGTGTGTGTGTGTGTGTGTGTGTGCGCGCGTGCTGTAGATTGTGTGAAGTGCTGTCTTGAAAATGTATGTATGTTGAGAATGTGTTTGTGCATGTGTCTGCGTGTCTTCTCTTTTTACATCTGACAAGAGAATATGTAGATGTGCGAAGGTTTACAGCCAGATG
>CABFOS010026868.1:6108-16502 GCA_900660315.1 Diretmoides pauciradiatus
GGACAGGGAAACGTGTCAGTGTTGTCTTTGGTTTCATTTGGCCTTCTCAGCTGCTGGAGCAGCAGCCACTGGCTCTGTTTGGACCCCGGTGTCTATGGAGGAACGTTTCTGACCCTGCGGTTAAAAAGGAGAAAATGACAGGTGTCACATACATGGATGATTTATTTATATGTAGTATATGTATTCATGTGCCCTTCCCACAATACATCTGAACTCATATCGAACTCATTAGATAGTTGGTTGGGAGTTGTTGGGGTTTTTTAAAATTGAATTTCTCAAAAGCACCATTCACTGCGCTAAGTACAGGAAACAACTTGATACTACTGTTCTCCCAACAGTGTCTCTTCATGGGGCTTTAATTAAGCGATGCTATTTTTTTCACTTTCATCATTTCACTTTCACAAGATGTTTTTAACACTGCCTGGAACAAGTGTCCTCTGAAGGACATCACTCCGAGGACAAATTCAAATTAACTGTAAGTAATTTAAACCCAATTAATTTGTGCAAAATTATTCACAGGTTTAGGGTATTTGTAAGATGATGCGCATAATTAATCAGCTTTGTTTTTTAGTGAAGTGCACCTTTAAGTTATTTTTGCTTCGTTTATAGAATAGTAATTAGTTACTGGTGCCATCTAGTGGACGTAAAAGTAAACAACATATTGCAATACAACAACCATACTATAGAACTTAAATACAGAAAATCCAATAATTGTGGCAATGGACTTAGAGGGATATGTATTGCAAGGATATTTCCACTAAGAGAGACGTTCACCCTACCAGATTTTTAAAGAACAAATGGATGGAGTTCCTCTTCTCCAGTTTCCTGGGGACATTGGCTGCATCGTCTCCACCTTGGGACGCCTCTGAAACTGTTTTGTCTACAGGGGCCTCTGGTGACTTGGGTGCAGCTTTAGGCTCCTCCTTGGCTTTCACCGCCTGGCCTGCTTCTCCTGCTGCAGGTGGAGCAGGAGTCTCCTTCTTGGGCTGAGCAGCCTGAGAGAGTTGTGGTACATGATCAAAAACAATCCTATAACAACTGAGGATCCAGGACCAGCATCATTACATATTGACATCTTATTTGCTCCATTCATAAGGTTTACATGGACACTTTGAGATGACATAAGATGAGAAATTTGACGTTAAGCTGTATGTCTGCTGTTAGGAAACAGCCAACAGCCGCCTTCTTAGTGATTGCAACCGTATGATGATCAAGGAAGCATATGATTATCTAACTAATAGCAGACATGGAAAAACACTAAAAAAGGAGTTTTAGGGCATGTTTTAAATGTCTTAAAAGATGTACAAACATGACAATACCAGATGAGCTCAATGCAATCACTCTGGTTAATAATGCATCTATGGTTGAGGGGTAATTGTACTGTATTTACCACTCCAGACGTTTTCGTGAGGAACCGAACTCCACTTGTGGAGGCTGCCTGGACTTTTGTTGCCATTTGGTTTAACTTAACAAATTCACATTTCCATATTAGTCTGTTACTTTCTATTTTCTGTAATTCCTTTGTAAAATTACAATTCATATTCAAAGAGAGATACATTTAAAAGCCAATAAAGGCGTATGTGGATAGATCCTTACTTTAGGCTTGAAGAAAGAAAGGAAAGTTGTTTTTGAGGGTGTTTTCTTTTCTTCCTGAACAGGTGGCGGTGGCTCTGGCTTTGCAGCAGCCTCTAGAGTGCTGGCCTTTGACGCATCCACCTTCTTTATCAAAAAAAGCAGAGGAAAATATAGCATGAACTATTTACAAATCAAAGGCATTAAAATGACCACTGTGAAGGCGATAGAGTGTGGACAGGAACTGCCACCTGTAAGTGAAGGGAGAGAGACAGAGAGGTACGAGGGGGGAAAGAACCAGAGCATGCAGAAGCAGAAACATCCGCGTGAGACAAAGGACAGATCCCAATACGAATCAATAGAAACCCACTCAAGCTGAGCAACAAAGTGAAAAAGATTATTCCCCAAAAAGGATTGAATGTTCCTGTCATGTTCCATTATTCTCTTCTGATTTACCTGGACCTCTACAACTGGCTCTGGCGCCTCTTCCACTGTCTGCAGGAGAATAAAAATGTATTCTGATCAATCCAAATGAAGCAGAACAAATGAAATGCAGTAAATCACGGGCTGGCTTGTACACTATGATGGTAACTGTAAAACATACATTAAATGGTGCAATGTGAGGGGATGAATGAATGAATGGATCAATAAATAAATAAATAAATCAGTGTATTTAAGATAGCTGGGGTTGTGAGATTGTGAATGTGCTATTGTTTTAACTCAGATGATGAGTTAATACACAATCTTTTGAAAAGAATTGGTGAGACAACTTATCTCTGTAACTGTTCTCAAGTGTTATATAGGCTTTTTTAAATGGCCGTCAGTCAGAGGGGCCCGTAGATTGAAAAAGATTAACCAAACATTCCCTGAAAAAGAAGAAACATTAAGTGTTCTCTGACGATTTACCTGGACCTCCACAACTGGCTGTGGCAACTCCTCCGTTGTGTCCTGGAGAGCAAGATTATTTTAACTCTGAGCAAATGCAAATGAAGCAGAACATGTGAAAATGATGTAATTCATAACATGGCGTGCAGGTATAACGATGGTAATCGGGAATACATCCTGTAACTGATGTGATGTAGAAGGCTGATTAAGAATTGTTGTAGCTGGGATGTTGGGAATCTGATATGGCCTGTGTTTATTCAGATGACGTCCCATTGATTGAGGTTTTCTGACTGAGTTTTGAAGTTCTGTGCAGGACGATTGGACTTCACATCAGAATGGTAATCAAACATTCCCTGAAAAAGATGAAACCCCCCAAGATTGGCATTTCCTGTTAATTTACCTGGACTTCCACAACTGGCTCCGGCACCTCATTCACTGCCTCCTGCAGAGCAATATTGTTTTTACTCTGAACAAATGCAAATGAAGCTGATCATGTGAAATGCTGCAATGCATAACATGGCATGTCAGTTATGATGGTAATTTGGAATACATCCTGTAGCTGATGTCATATGATAGTCATGGTTATGATGTGGGATGGTTTGCGGTTGAAAATAAAACCTATAGAAGTTTTCTGAGGAACTTTTGAGGTTCTGTACGGGCCGATTGGCTTTCACATCACAATGTCAATCAAACATTCGCTGAAAGGGATGAAATAGTCCAAAGTTGAGCGTACTCCGTTAAGTTACCTGGACTTCTACAACTGGCTGTGGTGCCTCCTGGATTGTCTGTGGGAGAGTGAAAATAATCTTATTCTGAGGAAACTCCAATAAGGCAGAAAGGAAAGACCCTCAAAAGCTCAGAAATGTAACGCAGGAAAAGCAATTTATGGGATGTTTAATCTGTTATCGATGTAGAGAACAAACAGAACAGTGACTGATATGATGGGATAGAATAAATGAATCACTAATGTTTGTGATTTTGACATTGGGAATGTGATATACAGTATTTGATGCATGTTTCGATATGGAATGTGGTAGAAACAATGCTACACAATGCTGCTAAGTTGACGTTTCTCTCAATGACACCTGGTGGGAAAAGTCAGACTACTGATGCATGTCTAACTGAGGAGTGATGATGTCAGACCTGATGTCAGGCCCTCAAAGCACTTAAAAGAGGGGTCACCATTACCTCACTGCTACAGTAAATGCTTACAGCAATCTGTGCAGTTTGTGCCACTTCTAGATTACAAATAAACCAGTTTCAACACAGTTAGATGAAATTATTGACAGAATGAGTTAAATTAAGATGACTAAATATGGTAATCTACTGTACCACTGCTGCAGTCTTGGCCAGGGCATTGACTCCACTTGTTGAAGCACCCTTGGCTTTGGATGCCTTGAACCCTAGCAGTGCCTCAAATTCACATTACACAGTATGTTACAATCTGGCACACCCTGGAGCATGTATTTGCTTAAAATTGACATAAGTAACCTTCCCACAAGACAGTGATTTTATCTTGCTATCTTCAATCATAGGTGTTTATTATTCACCTTTGGTCGGAAGAAATTGCGCAGCGTATCTTTGGCAGATTTCCCCTTTGAGGCCTCAGGCTGTGTTGCAGCAGCTTTTGGTTCTTCTTTTGGTGTGGGCTTTACAGGTTTGACAGCTGGCTCCCCTTTGATTTCCATTTTTGGTGGCTCTGGAGGAGGGGGTGGTGGGATAGACATTCCCTTGGGTGCTGCAGGTGGATCAGTTACTTGTGCAACCTATTCAGGAGAGAGGGTTAGTGGAAATGTAATCTCAAAACATAGCTCAGTCACTCATCACCAGAACATCATTTTATGATAACGTTTTATGATAACTAAATGATCATTTTAGGTGAGGTATGTTATTCTGTCATAAAATCAGGGCCGTGATTAATTCACTTTCAGCTCAATTCTGGAAGCAAGCTTTCCTCAAAATTCAAATACTGAAAAACGTCTGGAATGAAGAGGTATAATGTTGAGCTTATTAAGAGCTAATTAGGAACGAAGGATTTACCATTAGTAAATGAAGGGTAGGTTACATTTTGTATTGAACTGTAAGTGAATTGACCCCAGCCCTGTGCCTTTTTAGTGGTATTTATAATGGAAATGCAAATGAAATATCACTGTAATAAGCATTGTGCTCACAGTAGTAGTAGTAGTAGTAGTAGTAGTTGGTGTGGGTTGGATCTCCTTCTGGGACTATTTGGTAACAAGAAAAGAAAACTGTTAGAGTGATAGTTAAAATTAGAGCAAACTAACATCCCAGACCTGTCACGATCATGTGCACCTTCCATCTAAATGCTTGGGAGAAGCTAGTGGACCTTTGGAAATAAACTCTTCTTTTTTAGAAACAGCAGCTGATGAGGGGAATATCCTCCAGCTTGTAGAATTCATTTCAGGCAATGAGCAGAAAATGGGCGGCAGCTTCAGCAGCCTGCGGTTCCTAACCTAGTGAGCCCTGTGTTGTATAAATATTCATCTCCTAACATTACTGAATTATCTTCTCAGACTTCCCAATCAGTACCAAAAGTACCAAGAAGCCAAATTGTGAACCTCAAGTGAGGTTTTAAAATACAGTGAGTCAGACTTGATAGATTTTATACCATTTGATGCATTTTGTAAGTAGAAATATACCCAATACAATAATTGGTATTGAGAGAATATCAGAACATTTCCAAATCAGCACATTGTGGTATTGGCGTAAAGGATGATGTATTTCACATGTTCTACGTGTATTGTGATGTTTCATGAACATGTGTTCACCTGATCTTTTGTAGCAACAGGAGTAGCTGTTTCCGTTTTGGATGTTTTGGATGTTTTAGTGGGTGTCACCTGCATAACAAGGGAATGAAAATGAATGGTCTTCACTTAATTATTGGTGCCACACAAAATAATAAGAAAAATAAACTAAATGTTAAACATGCGTGCATTATTGAGCATTATATGATTGTAAATGGCAGTGACGCTGCAATATAAATGAATATGGTTGATGTGTTAGGAACAGCAAAATAATGATTTGGATGAAACAGAAGGCTTTCAGTAATGCAGACATAGGCCTTTATCATAAGCTAACTGAAGCACAGAGTGCACACTGAGGTTCCTGACAGAGAACATACAGTACATGCGCTGTCATTGTGATGGCCATTGTGCTCCGGAGATGGCGTAGGCCTGCCCTCGCTCTATCTTCACAAATCTTAACTTCCAATCGCACAGGCCTCCCTTGTGAGCTCACACTATGGGTTGAACAATAGGCCACCACATTCCCACATGTTCAAAGGCTTGATTAGCATGGGGCCGGGGCAATGGTAACTCTTTAAAGAGGCATGATTCCAAAGGAAAGCATGATGAAGAGGGAAAAGACAATAGCTGCTTGTTGTAGTCTTTCCATCGGGCACTGTCACCATCACTCAGATTTCTTATGGATGCTTTTATTGCCCTCAAACCTCCTTTCAAATGCCTTTACATAGAATAAGGAGAATCACTGACAGACCCATCCAATTTAAAGACACTAACTTACTTTAACATCTTTGATCTCCAGTTTATCAGAAGAAGAATCCCAGGGTGTGGGCTTTAAGCATTAATTACATTATACATTCATTTCATTTAACAGTTTGAGAAACGTAATGGTTTGCCTTAAAAAATACTTGGAAATAACAAGGGTTGGATTTATTTTGGCACTTTATTGTCAGTTCTTCAATTTCATTTGTCAAACAGCAATGACTAATGTCTAATTCTACTGCAGAAGGAATATTCATTATCAAGTGCAAGTTCGCCACAGTTAATATCAATTACTTAAAATGTTACACTTACAAGTGTTTTGAAGAAGTTCATAACTGGATTCTCTTCTGTGTAATTGTCCTCTTGGCTTTCCACAAGTTGATTGTTTTCTTTGTCAGTTTCGTGAGTTTTTCCTTCGTCTGGAGTCACACTTTCCGGCTCCTTAAATGATTCTGAATCTTGTTTTATGTCAGCTGTCTCCTATACACCGCCACAGAGAATTAGCCTTTGAGAATATGTTGGAGCAGTGCAGCTGATATGCAAGGAGCAGTGAGTGTGTTAATCGCAGCATTGAGATGGGAGCACAATTCCAACCATGCCTCTGCCTACTCGGGGCATTGTCAACAATCACCCTTTTATTAATGTGTGTGCCCCCCCCACACTCATTGATATTCAGCAATGTCAGACAGTTATGCTCTGAGAAATGTCAGGGAAATCAAATACATTGCTGTGTCGCAATGGGGACTATCTTTCAAATACAGAACTATTTTTTCAGAAGTATTTTTATACTGATTCAAATCTAATTTCACTGCAATGTAGCACTGTTCATTGATCTTTTTGGACTGGTTAAAATCACCAGACTTGACAAACCCATTTGATAGTAGGTAATAGGTATTTTCCAAAATATAACATATTTTATATAATAAGATCATTTATTTTCCCATTTTGCCTGAAGTCATTAGTGTTTTTTAATGTTTTTATTTTTTGATGAAATTGAAGTTGATTCATCACTGACTTCTGACCACCAGGATGCCATTGGCAGGATGCTAAAATAACATTATGACCAATAAACAGAAATGTCCAAACCTCAGATTTTCATTTTTATTGAAAAATGTCACAGTACTTAAAAGTGTGAGGTAATGTTTGGGCTGATGCATACACGCAGACGCATTTAAATGTGTTAACAAGAACAGGAATCCTTTTACAATTCATGCAATTACCACCATCAAATACACAACAACCTAAACAGGCAGATCAACATTTTTAAAATGCAATGTTTGCACAATCCCTTCAATAGCTTACTGCTCTCCTTCCCTTGGAGACACATAAATTGTCACAATACAACTGCATTCCAGCGAAGACATCTCAATGCCGACGAGCCTATAAGCAGATTCATCAATGACTGCTGTACATGCTGACTGCAGCCTAATGAGTAACGCTGACATTTTCTCCCGCTCATCCTCAGCCTGAGTAACGGGGGCATCGCTCACTTGCTCAGGTTCTACATTTTCCATTTGTGTTGCTTGGTCTCCGACTGTGTGTGAGGTGCATTCAGTTATTTCAGCATTTTGTAAGTCCAATCTGGAATCTATTGTGTTAACAGCTGATTCATTCGGTGCCGTCTCTTCTGTCTCTCTCTCTGAGCTGATATCCTCCATTGCCTCTTCGGAAGTCACGGGGCTACATTCACATTCAGCATTCTCTGCAATGCTAATTTCGTCACAAGGACACAAGGACACCACTTCAAGGGTCATCTTATTTTCTTCTGCTTGAATAACACTCTCTCCCATAAGCTCATTACCAGTGATGAGACTAGACTCAGATCCCTCATGTGGTGGAACGTCTTCATATGCATCCTCATTTTTTTCTTCCAAGACAGACTCATCAATAGTCTCCTTTAAAATATGTTCAATGACTTCTAGTTTGCCCTCTAAAATGGCCTCAGTAACTGTCTCAACACACTCCACCACCTCTCCAAGTCTTGAATCTTCTTCAGGAGGGCTGATGTTCTCCTCCATGGGTTCCTCAGGAACTGAAAGACTGGGCTCAGGTTCCTCTATGGCCTCCACCAGTGACACATCAGCTGGATCTTCAGATGCCTCAACTGCGTTTTCAGTGACTATTTCAGTCATTTCAAGATTCTCTGTAATAGCTTCTATAACTGATTCTATTACACTCTCCAACACCCCAGTGGTTCCTTCTTCAATAGGGATGCCAGTCTCTTTTACAGGTTCTTCGGAGATAACAGGGAATCTTTCACATGTTTCAGTGATTTCACTTTGTGCCGAAACATCTTCAGATACTTCACCTGTTTCCTCTGTGATTTCTGGTTGTACTTCATTATGAGGGATGACACTTTCTTCGGGAAGTTCCTCAGAAGTGACAACCTCTGTTGCTTCTGCCACAGTAGGTGGTTCTTTGATACCAGAATCTTCATCAACACTTTCTGGTCCTGCCTCAAATTCGTTTGACAGAGCCTGAATAGCTTCCTCCATCATCTCTTCAGCAATTGGCTCATCTTTGGCTGGGATAACAATCTCTACCACGGGCTCATCTGAAATTGTACATTCAGATTCCCCAAAAAGGGGCTGTTGAAATGTTGAAATGATTGCTTCTTCTACTATGGGGCAAGCATTATCTTCAGCAGGCTCCTTGGGAGTAATGGAGATGGGTTCAAATTCTTGAGAGAGGGCCTCAATAGCTGCCTCTAGCACCACATCAAAATTAGGATCTTCTTCAGGAATAGTACTCAACTCAGCAGTTCCTTTATCAGCTATCACAGCAACCCCAACTTCCTCCTCTGTAATAACATTATCGGTGATGGGTTCTTCTTGAGTAGATTCAGGCTCAACTTGAATTTCCTGCCCATCGGGAGAGCTAACACTTGCTTCAGAAGGCTCCTCTGTGGTGATGGGCTCAGGTTCTTTGGAAGGACCCTCCATTTCTGCCTCAGGAGGCTCTTCTTCAGAGGGGTTAGGACACTCACTTTGCTCTAGTGAAATGTTTACAGCAGTATTGTCGGTGGATTCCAGAGCATCAGCAACAACTGTCTCAGTGTAATCTGCCACCACTTCAGGGATGGTCATTTCTTCAGGAAGGCTGGAAGATTCCTTCACTGGCACATCTTCCACAACCTTATTTTCCTCCTCTGTTACCATTTCATTTCCTACAATGGATTCTTCTGGTGTAGATTCTGGTTCTGGGGTGATTTCTGGCCCAGCCTCTTCAGAGGTGTTAGGGGTGTTCTCTTCCACAGGCTCATAACTATTGACTTGAAGCTCCTCTGTGATTTCTACCAACTCTGCCCTGTACACTGCATTCTCAAACACCTCGCCGTTCTCCCCGGTGACCACTTCTTGAAGACTGGCCTCAGTTGTCTGGTCGCCCCTGACTTCCTTGTTCGCAATCTCTTCAACAGGTTCATCAGCAATAGTAGCAGTTGTTTCTTTCTCTGCATGTTCTTCTGTGGTTGCTGGCTCCGTAAGGTATAGCTCTTCTATTACAATCCATGGGGTCTCATTGTTAGTGGCTGTATCATCATCAATCGTACACTCACTTTCAGTTTGTGTTGAAATATCTGCTTCAGTTATTTTGTCCGTCTGTGTTGATATTTCAGCTTGCAGAAGGTGACATTCAGATTCCTCTGGTTGCTTGATGATGTCCACTGTGGCATCTTCTCCACTTGAGCTCGACTCCTTTACCATGAAAACGACATTTGTGTTTAAATAAAATGCAGTTTTATTTTTTCTGGACTACATAGAATGACCGTGTGCTTAGACACACTGAATCTAATATAATTAAAATGTTTAATTAATTACACTAATTATTCTCTTTTTTTGTACTATGTTATAATAGGAATGATTAGAGTACTGATAGCAGCCATAATTTGAAGTGTATGCAAGCAATTTCTACAGAGCCCCAGAAGTGACGTGGCAAAAAAAAGTTTCTAGTGTGCACAAGAAATTACAGGAAAATATCTGTTAGAAACGGATCGTGCCAATCAAGGCTGGTATATTTCTTCATATATGCCTTTCAGAGATAAACAGTGTAACCAACATATGTATTGTCATCTCTGTGCAGAACGATTAAGTAGAGAGAAAATAATTGGACATTTGTGAACAAAACTACCGGAAATGGTTTCTCGTGCGCACACAACATTTTCTAGTGCCACATGTCACTTCAGGGCTAAGCAATTACAGTAAAGGGATAGTTCAACATTTTGGGAAATGAACTGATTTTCCATCTTACAAGAGTCAGATGAGACGATCAATATCATTTTCACTTTTGTGCATCCATCCATCCATCCATTATCTACCACTTAATCCTCCACTGAGGGTCGCGGGGGGCGCTGGAGCCTATCCCAGCTGTCATAGGGCGCAGGCAGGGTACACCCTGGACTGGACGCCAGTCAAT
>CABFOS010026874.1:0-16899 GCA_900660315.1 Diretmoides pauciradiatus
TTGTGTTTGTCTGGGCGCAGGTGCTTGCCAGCACCTAGATATGGACAAAGGGGTGAGAGCTAATAAGCTATGCTTCTTCTCACTCCTTTTCGAATATGCCATTTATTTTCTTTTTTCTATTGTTTTTTTCTATTGTTTTATTGTTTTGCTGCCTAATTTCCATTCTATATTATGTTGTATGTTGTAATTTGTTTTAATAGCAATTGGGAAACCTTGTATTAGTTGCATATTCAAAATAAAAAATAAGAAAAAAATAAAAAATAAAATAAATACCCCGACCGAGTACTCATGGCAAAACGTCACCATGGTAATGTGTGGTGTGGTTGAGCATTGCTGTCTAGGCCTGTTTTCCAGTCATCCTCAGATAGACAGGACTTTAGTCTCTTTAGATGACAAAGGACGAGTCAGACATTTCACACATGTATACATGCATAATGTAACCCACCTAGCCTCAAGGCATAGCTTTCCCCTTGATACAGTCTGGCACATTCCAGCACTATACATACCTGACATATCCATACAAGCCAGTACACATCATCTCTGATGTTAATACTGGGGTGCTGAAAAGGTCATTTTTAAAAACATAATACTAAAGTACATGGCTGTACTTCCTGGTGGATGTCCTGTTGGATATCTCTTGAGACCTGTCAATGTCAGCTGTGGCATCAACATGTGTCCCCTCCGTAGACTGGCATTTTAAAACATAGGAGGGCAGATGGGAGCTATTCAGAGATGAGTCATGACATCCTCGGTGTGCAAATACACACACAGACACACATACATACTGTAAATATGCACACATCACCGAGAGCCTGCATGCAAAATCCTGTTTTGTGGCCATAAAAGACCATAACTAAGTGAAGGAGTTATAGACCTCAGGTGATTTGAAACTGCGTGTGGCTCTGTAACAGGGAGACTGGCAGATTAGTCTAGGGTTCCTGGAGGCAGCACGATTATCCCAAGGAGGCTAGCAGGGGTTGAGTCAGTTGCACTCACAGATCTCTATTCAGATCAGACCTTGATCGAATACTATTTGCAAATAATTCTTTGCACTTGTTTTAACCTGGATGGAGAACCAGATCGGTGGGATTTGCAACCACAACTCACTGCCAGAAAGTTCACACCATGAAAATAAATTTAGTATGCATTCCTTTGAGAACCCTATCTGAATGATTTTGGAAAACCCCGGTCATCCCTTGCTCCAAGCAGGTTAAAACAAATTATTCGGAAATAATATTTGACCCTGGTCTGGCGCAGATTGTGAGAAAGGAACAGGGCCACAGACAAGGTGAGCCTTGGTACACTGCATGGCAATTTGTGGGAATGGGGAAGGGCGTCCATGGGAAGGGCATCCATCCAAGAGCCATGTTTTGTGAACTTCTGCCAACCACCTCAACTAGAGACATAAGGAAGAATAATAAAAAGAAAGCATGAAGGGAAATCCCAGAGTCCTCAATGATGGTTTGTAACGGCTCTTTCCTTAGATTGCATCAGCAGCCTTTGATCAGTGTGTCAGAATTTGAATACTCACAGGGTTGGGCATGTCGCGATAACGACAATAATGCAATACCGCGCTATTGACAAGCCAACTGCAAGGGATGGCAAGCAACCGCCCCAACCGATATGTTCAGTTTTTCTTTTTCATGAGGCTGGCCCTTCTTGTTTTACATTTCAATGAGTGTGTAATGAATGTTAAATAAATTCATAATGAAAACAAGAGTGTATTTCCCCCCATTAACTCCCTTTTATGCATCTGGTTCTGCTCAATCTGTAGAACATCTCTGAATCTCTACTCATCGCTCAGCCCCCGCCACACTTTGAAAGGTACTTTTGGGTCAGACATCGGCGATGGATGATGGCATCGTTCATCGGACCAACCCTACTAACAATAAAGCTTATTTATATGTAGCACTAAAATCAGGATAAATGGAGTAATTTCCTAAAATAAAATTAAAAAAATGGCGCTAATACTGCAAATTGAGCCATCCTAAATCACCGCAGGGGAAATTCCTTCACCGCGACAGCACTAAGCCCGGTCCAACTGGCCTGATGCATCCTTGTAATCTCCACCCTCACATTCACTCTCAATGTTTTTGTGTAACATTACCAACATATCTAAAAACTATTCCAACACACCAGATATTTGATTAGATTAATCCTGAACTGCAATAACAAATAAAGTGCATTCCTTCAACAATCTACCATTGGGTTGCTTTGAATTTTCTACCGAGAATACCTGTTGAAGAATGTGCTCTAGAGGACACCACCAGGGGCCTCCAAAGAGGTCAAATACCTTCTTATCAGCACACTAACAGGTTCTGGCTCGACAAGCACAATTAGCCAGCGCTTAGTGCTGTGTATGAGGAGACCACGTTCTCAGCACGAGGCCCATATCAGCAGAACCAGGGAGATGACAGACAAGCCAGGTCCCACAAAGGCCTGATTGTGGCACTCCAAGGAAGGTCGATGAATGGGGTATGGTCATATGGTGATAGGAATCTCTCAGCCCAAAGGTAATACTGTTGTAGAAAGTCTTTTGGATAAATGACTTCCACTGAGGTCAGAATCCTGAAATGAAGGGGTGGGGGTGGGAGGTTAGATAAATGGTGGATGGTAGATAAATTATATTTAAATGAAAGATTGTTTTGTTGAAATGAATGAGGATGTAATATGTTGTTCCCAGACACTGACATTGTTGGTGAGTGCAAAAAGTGTGCTCTGTTGTATGCCTTCACACACGTGAATGCACAAGCACACAGTCATTCATACACACAACATGACTAAGAGCATACTTAAACATTTAACTGACAACGCAAGGCAGTTTTTGGCAGTCATTTCACAGGGCAGCTGTGTTTATGGAAGAGCAAGAAGACAACGCGTGAGGTGTTTAGGCTTGTAATGTTTTTTATTGTTTTGATACACCAACAGGATTTCTGGAGCTCAGCTGCCAAGGACAGCATAGCAGCGATCTGTTGATGCCCCTCCCTCTTGCAATACTATACTGAGAGATAACGAAGCGTGTTAGAGCCATGATCTCAATCATTGCCAGTCATTCAGTCTAATGGGAAGCCTGCCTGCTGGCATGGTGTCCACACAGATGGAATTTGAGCCATCTTTTGCCAAGCTTTCATTGGCCTTTTTCCCCATTGCCACACTTTAATACCAGTGAAGTACAACACTGTAAACGATCCATACTCAATCATGCTGCTTGTAGGCCCAGTTGGTTCTAGCAATCTCACAGCTTTGCACCGTGTCGAGATAAAACATCCCCTGACTGCCATGATAGCATACGAGGATCTTCAGTGCTGTGATAAAAACTTCATAAAATCCATGCTTTAATATGCACTCACACAGAGTCACCGCATAGAAGAGACACATGCACTCATGTTGGCAAAAGAGCATCATGTAGTCATTAGAGAAATTAGTCATAAACAGCCAATGCAGTCAACCCAAGGTATTTTATATCTGCGGCCTGCCTCCGCTAAGAACCCGTGGTTCAAGCATCTTTCTCCTGCAGCCTGAAGACAAAGAATGCAGAAGAAGACTGCTTAGCTCCACGCAATCTGTTGAAATAGGTCATTATGAGACAAGCATGCCATAAATGCGCCGCGTCCCCAAATCAATACGTAAAATGTTATATTTAGTAAGAAGGTCACAAGGAGGAGTTATCAAGGCTGTACAGGGAATGAGTGACATCACTGCATCAGCGCTGTGCTTGAGTAGAGCCTGCTTATTTTAGATGCAGATGACTTCCAAATGTCTTCTCCAGTGAAGGCTTCTCTCCATGGAGAGTGAGATAAACCTTCTGTTACATTCTGTTCAGCGTCAATGTCGTGTGATTGCCCTCCAAGATGGACGACACACACAAGACATTGTAATCAAATATGGGGGCCATACAATGTGGGGCATTAAAACCGTATGTGTGCACTGTATTTGCGTGCCCATCCTTTATTAGTAGTAGACAACAATGGCAACCACAATGACTTACACAGCTAAGTTACCACTATGTAGTTAAACCACTTGGTCTTTCATTATTGTTGGGTTACAGAACTGATATCTTCTTTTGGTTGCACATGTTGATGGCTATTGGATTATAATACCTATTCCAACATGACTCTAATATGATGACACAACCCAGACTCCTCTTTTTCCACTGTATTTAACATGCTGTTGATAACCCTAAACTGATCTGATTCATAGCTTACGGTAAGAATCCACTCCCATGCTAAGTGTATAACATCATGTAGTGTGGTTTAGACACACATATATCATATCCTCCTCCAGGACTCTTTCCCTCCCTTCCTCCCTTGTGTCTGTCTCACTATTTTCCTCTGTCTCTCTTATTCTAACTGTACAGTATCTCTTCCTCTGAGCTGACACATCCAGTCTTTTTAGATTACTCCAAAATCAACATCATCTTCAAACTTTGCGCAGTGAAAAAGCTGAGACAGGGAGAGAGGAGAGTCAAAACAACCCCGTTAATAACCGAGACTAATGTATTCCAGATTGTTCTTTAAGCCTGTTACTTCACAGAGGAGTGATGCCAGTCTTGTGAGGAGAAGCAGCGGTAGCCCTGGTGAGTCAAGACGGTGCCGTACACAGTCGGTTGGCAGGGTGGAGAGAAAACAACCCACACAAGAAAATGTACTGATCTGTCCCCCACCTACCCTGCCCAAATAACTCTGTAGAGGCCACACAGCCTTTAGATGACCACAATAAACCAGAACACTGGTCCCAGCACGAAGTGAGCATTTCCCAGGCATCAATACACTGCGAGACCAATCCAGGCTTAGTAGCAAACACTGGAGGGTGGTTAATGTCTGGCCCAGAGGAGCTGTGTACGTGATTCAGTCAGTTCTGTCTCCCTGTTTCTACGCCTCACTCTTTCCCTCCACCTTTCTTTGCCTCTCCTCTTATTACACTTCGAAGGCCCTTTTTATCTACAGTAAAGCGACTTACAGTTCAATGAGTGCATATTGTACATTTTCAGCATGGTTTGACTAAATAGAAAATCAAGCCAAGACCATAGAAGTGGGCAGGTGCCACACTTTCACCGTTGAGCTGCAAAGCATTCTTCAGGGCTCTCGATTCTTCAAGTCCACGGTGTCGACCTAGACCTGATTGTACCGTATAAGATGTTGAAATTCCACTACTTGTATGTATTGAGTTTGTGAATTGACATGAAAAAGAGTCTTTTATAAAATGTCTTACATAAATCTTTTATAAAATTTCCTAGAAATATTTCTTTATAATTTCCCTTGTGTCCATTATAGATGACAAACATGGCTTTCTTTCTGCAGTTACAAGGACTTGTGCAGTGTTGAATTACATGGAATTAACAAGGTATACTTGAATTGAATACATGAAATTAAGCTGTTAATTAAGTTGTTAATTTTTGTCTAATGTTCAAACATGATAAGGACATTAAAATATTATTATATCCCAGCACTGACCTTTAACCTCTGCTGTGCTGTGTACAGGAAGTGTTTGTTATTTTTCCAGTCTTCTCATTAGTTGTTTTCAAGCTCACCTCCTCCTTTGCCGTATAAATTCAGTATAAACAGAGAATCCCTAAAGGCTTTACGGTATAAACTGTGGGAAAATAACACTAATCACAACACAAAGACCTCGAGCAGGAAAGGAAAAAGGAGGAAGAAAGAGGGAAAATTGTGAGAGATTAAAACCACAGACAGTAGTGTGCTAGTGGAAGTATTCCGACTAGATAAGGATTAGCCTGCTGCATTGTGCTACGCCTTTCATCTTTCAAAGTGTGGTTTAAAAAAACGGTATCCTTTAGATGAACCCAATTCTTTACAAGATGGAATAGAAGTAGGGGGGGGGGAGTGTCGAACCTTACCTTTCAGCCTTCAGCTTGGGATTTCCACAAAGGAGTGGAACAGCTCATTATATTGAGTAATTTATTTGCTTAGCAGGTGCCCAAGGGGATGTAAAAAGTTTTAACATCCAGAAAATTCTGTAACTAGCCCATTTACACAACCAAGCTGTCCCCCGCAGCCAATGAAGCACAGTCCTCCCTCCACCAGGCCTCAGCAATTAAACCAGGCCAATAGAGCCAACATTGTTTAGCTGCCCAGCACCAAGTACAAGCGGTACAAGCGGTAATAAACAAGCAGAAACAGGCATTGAGATTATTAATTACTGCAAACAACATGAAATACAACAATGTCAAGAGAAATACAGAAATGTCCATCTTGGAGTCGGTATGTAAAGTGTAAAGTGTATTTTCAAGGAAGACATTACCTACTGTCCTTTAAAAAAGAACCATAATTGGAATGACACTCTTCATACGCAATGAATGGCATGTGAACAAATATTATTTACCTTTAATCATCGAGCACATCAAGGTGAGGTTGAATGTGACTTCAACACGTAGGAAATAATCTGGCAAAGCAAACAGTGTAATCCTACAGTGGTGATGTTCTCAAGGGATAGGGGAGAGTTTAGAACTGCAGTGGAGGGGCTTCAGATTCGTGTGTTCAATTTCAAACTCAAACATCACTCAATCTCCCGGGGAGGATGATGATAGAAAACTTTGTTATGCCAGTCCAACTCTTGAGTTTACATTAGGCAATGAATTTCTAAACATTTCAGAATGAAATCCCAAAGAAAAATAAATGTCAATATAAACCGCTTGATTTGGTCGTTGTTTTTGTTCAAACACTGCGGAGGCCTCAGCGGGTAGATAAAGCTTATGTGGACATGGTCACCTCAGAGATTCACTGGGGTTACCGGAGATGTGGGCCTTGAATCCAAGGATGTTTCCTGTTTGTTGTTTTTTCTTATTCGGAGCTCAGGCATTGGAATTAACTGCTAATTGAACTCACTCCTAGTGTTTTCCTTTGAGAACATCTGGATGTATCTTCAGATTCAGAATCACTTGGACTGCCAAGTAATTAAACACACAGGAATTTGTGGTTGTGATACTGCCAGAGACACATATTGACGATTCAAAAATATTCAGAGTACATGCTGACTTCCAGGAGAATGGACCTCACATATAATTGCAAAGTGCAGTGCAGGACATACTAAAAACAACAGACGATGTAGTAAATGTAGAGCAGCAGCAGTAAAAGCATGTATTAAATTTACATCTTTACCTTCCAAATATCAATAGTACAGCATAGGCTACTCTCTCCAAATGTCGAGAGGAAAACCGCCTTATTATTAGGTAATAATAACAAATATTTAGAGGCATTTCTGCTTTATTGGACAGTAACAGTGAAGACAAATAAAGATGCAAGAGAGAGGGGGATGACATGCAACCAAGAGCCTGACACAGAAAGCGCCTTAGCCGACTAGTCACTAGAGCATTGCTGCAATGTTACATAAGCCCAAGGGACATAAACACAGAGAAGACCATGTAATCCCTCAGCTGAAGTCAAAATCAGCGAGTAGTCTTCCTTTTAGGCTGCGCTCCAAATGATAAGAGCTCTCGTGGTTATCATTGCAGTGTGACACTGGGCAGTGAGGAACTCTGATAACAGGGCAAAAGAAAGGAAACCGAGCTCTTAATGTGTCCCTCTGAATATCTCTCCCTCCCTCTCCTTCTCTCTGGATCTATCTCTAGCTATCTCTCTGTCCCACCAGTGCAGCCGTTTAATCTTTAAACACCTCCTGAAGTTTAACGGGGGACAGATCTTTGTTGGAGGGCATGTTACTTATTTTAGAATCCATTATAGTTCTGGAGTGTCTTCTCCATAGGGGATGAAATGCCTAACCTCTGCTTCGTTATACTAATACTAAGTCAAGGCTGCAGCCACAGTTACATAAATCCCTAATTCAAATACATTTAAATTGAATGGCACACTGATATCATCAGTCATCACGGTATCTGCAGGTTGAATTTAAATGAATTTAAGACTTTGTAAGACCTTTTTAAGACCACTTTGAATGCAATTTAATACCAATTTCACTGCCATACTAGCAAAAGAATGAGTAGCGATATATAGGTAAATAACAGTCATAGAATTATGTTAAAAGACCTAGAATTTATTAACATTAACGTCATAGCTGCTGTAGCTCCTGGTAGAAACACAAACACATACAGTAAAGTCTTCGAGTTAAAAACATTTAACATATTATTTCATATAATTTAATCTCCTGACAGACCCACAAAATATTAAGGCCTTTGAAAATCAAATTTAAGACTTTTTAAGACACCACATTTCTTCTGTCTTTTCTACTCTCTTGTAAACAATGTTGAGGGACACAGGTTGCATATATGCCACAACAGTAAGCACCTTTATGTATAGAGTAATACTATCCCATCAATGATGTTCCATGAGATTGAATGACAGTCTTGTGTGAAACAGAATCTAGACTCTACCCTTCAGCCTCTTAGTGAATGACCAAGGGGTTAACTGTGTGTGAACAACTGTGCTCATCTCTGGGACGCTAAGGCCACAAAATACACGTGGCACATCCCACCAATGTCAGGAATGGTTTAGCTTTCTCTCTGCTCTCCCTTTTAGAATAGCTCTAATGTAGGTCAACTGCACACAGCTCAAGACACTAGAATTTTCAGTGTTGACCGAGTTCTAATACATTAGTGGAAAACAAGGTCACTGATACTCGTGAGGGATCTCTGTCTTTAACAACAGGCCCTCTTGTTTCTAGTGTGTTTCTGCAGACAGATGCTCAATCCATCCGTCTCCCTTGCCCTTAGCTGATAGAGCGCAGTGAATCCTGTAACACGACATGAGTTGAGGACATATGAAAGAGCACATGGGATTGTTTTGAAAAGGCCTTGGTCGTGTCCCAGATGAGAGAAACGAGGCACATATGGAATGCTGTATAGCTGTGTACTATTATATAGCTCTCATTGCCCCAGTGCTAGGTCAGCTTGTGGGAATGGATCATCCACCCAGCCATGAGGTCTCAGGGTTGTCACCGAGCAGTACGCTCCCGCAGGACCACCAGGAAACCTTCTGTGGCCAAGAGGCTCTTTGATCTAGTGGGGCTCAGGGTGAGACATGAAGAGGTGTTACAAGTAAGAACCAGGCCCTCCTTCAGCATCAAGATGAGAGGACCAATGAAGAGTGAAAAAAGAGAAAGTTAACAGAAGTGGGACCGCCCGAACTTGAGATTCCAGAGATGGTGTAGGATAAGGAGACAGACGGGGAATGGACCCGGCGCAGGCAACACCATCTGGGGCAGAACCCAACACGCGCAAGGACATATGGAAAAAGTTTACATGCTTAACAGGCCGTGATCTTTGCGTTCAGGGAGATTCACACACATCTCAGCTCGCATTATCACATTCGCATGTGATGGATGTGCTGTGAGAAAGACTGTATGTGTGAGGGTAAAAACATATATTCTGTTTCTTTGTGTGCAGATAATTGTATATGGGAGTGCATATGTGTCTGTGCGTAGTTATGTAATTTGTGTATTTGTGTATTCATCATAAAGTAGTGTATATTAGAGATGCACCTACCAACTTTTCAATTTTTCATATGGTCATGAAAAACCTGGAAGAGTTATGGAATTTGATAAGTTATTTCCAGGCCTGGAAAAGTGCTTGAAAAAAATAAAGTCCTAAAAGTTTTGGAAAAGTCATGGAAATTTGTTACATAGTTCATTTTGTTAATTTACGCTGAGTTTAAAATAATTAATGTGATTTTAAAATAAATTACGTAACGTTCAAAATATAGTCAATTTGTGTCATTTAAGGTGTATGCTTGGGAATACTCATTTTTAGTTTATTTACTACATTTTATCCTCACTTTTTCATGTATACAGCGAGACTTCACAAAATGTTTGGTCATGGAAATTTGGTTTATAGTCACTGAAAAGTCATGGAAATCCATTGGTCAAAATGTGTATGAACCCTGTTTGTTAAGCGGATCAGCCGATCCAAGTACCGACACCGAGTACTTCCCAATTAACATTTCATTCATAGGCTGCCGACTATTGGCCTTTTACGAAACAATTACAGGAACAATTGCGCCATTGCGTTTATTTATTTGTATGATCAAATTAATCAAACCAGAAAATAGGCCACATACCATATTGATTGAGGATATACTGTACTGTGCAAGAGACCCTTTATTTAATCTCCAGTCAAAATGGCCTTTATGTGCAAGTTATTTCTTTTTCCAGTGTCAGAAGAAAAACACATTTTGCACAAAATTACGCAAAAGTCTCCACAACTAAACATAATATCAAATTTTACGTGTGTCCATCCTTTTCCTTCATTTCAGCTTCCATTGCTTTGACATTCTAGGATGTTCTTCCATGCTTCTTGTAAACACTTCCAAAGCTCAGTCTCAGAAGTTGGTTGCATTTTCCGCTTCTCATGATCCAAGTAATCCCAAGCACATTCAATGATGCTGAGGTCTGGGCTCTGGGGTGGCCAGTCTGTTGTTTTGAGAACACTTCTTTGTCTGATAAGTACGTCTTGATGTTCTTAGCAGTGTGCTTGGGGTTGTTATGTCATGTTGCTGTAGAATGAATTTGTTCCCGATCAAACGTTCTCCAGTTGCATGATGTATTAAGATTTGGATTTTTCAGCATTCATGATGCTCATTAAAAAACAAATCGGCAACTCCAGATGTTATACATGGTTTCTGAGAGTCTTTCATTGCTTCAGCGGCGTACATACTGCCTTCTGTTACTTCTACTTTAGACTCATCAATCCATACGTCCAGTTACGGTGCTCTGGTGAAAATGTTCTTCTCTGTCTATTTCCTTTTCTTGGTAGCAACTTTTTGACCCATTTTCCGGCCCATAGCATTAAGTTGTCTTCTCATGGTGGAAAGATCGACAGAAACACCTGTGGATTGTTTCAGATCTGAAGCTGAAGAGTGGAGCTTGATTTTTCCTATCTCTCAAAGATGAAAGCTTTAAGTACCGTCTATCTGATGGTGATAGTTTTGGTATCTTGCAATATTCTCCAGTTTTAGAAAGCTTTTTTAAATGGAGCTTAGTGTCATTTCAATTCATTCATCATTCTGCCAACAAGCGCCAAACACCCCCCCAGCTCTGCATCATCCAACCACTCTAGCCCACGCTCCTTTCTCCGCCCTTTTCACCCTCTCCAGGAACCAATCACTAACCATTTCTCACTATTTGTACCCCCTCAGCTGCTTCCGTATTTCTGTCATTTCAACTGCACCAGTTTGACGCTCCTCCCCCGCCGCCACAACCAGCACCACGGCTCCATCAGATATCCAGAAGGGTTAGATCTTCAGCCCGGGGGGGTTTCTTCTGTCTCCTACCTGCCCCCAGGGAGCTTCAGCCTGAGACTGGATACTTCTTAGAGTCTACGACAAACCTCTGCTTTTGCACATTTTCTCATGTTGTTTCAATAAATCCTAGCATCTCCTGATCCTTATTTTCCTCTGACTTTCACGTTCCTTAGGGAAGTGAATTATTTTATATCTAATCTTATTTGTTTGACATGCTGTAAGTAACGTTTTACTGGAAATTGAATGAACCAAAGGGTCTCTGACTTGAAGCAGTGACAGATGTATGGATTGTTCTAGTGTTTGCTGCTTTGCTTGGCTAGTATTCTAGTGTTCAAATTTGTTGTATTGAAATGAGATACCGTGGCTTGGCAAAGCTGGCATTTTGCAGTTGCATTACCCTCCTTGTTAGCCTTGTAAAATCACCACACTGCTGACATGTTTTCCTCCTGCCATGACATCAAAGTACCGGAACAGATTCATTTTCCGATCCCAGTACGAGTACCTATCAGCGCTGATTCGATACTTACTGTACAGATACTATTTGTGCACCTCTAGTGTACATAGTGATTAAATAATTGCTGCATATGTACAATTTGATTTTTCTCTTTTTTCTTTTACCGCCTCCCTCCAACCGCTCTCTTTTTCTTCTCTGTCTCTGGATGTGTGCAGGAATTAACACGGACACAGAACAAGAGACAGGCAGAAAGAAAAAGCACCTGGCCATGCTGAAATCCCATCACAGTGGGGAAGAGAGAATAAAGACTCCTGACTGTTCCCTGGGGGCCTCTGTGGACAGGCTGACAAGTCTTAGAGCGACCATGTTCCCCTCCTGCTGGTACAACATCCCATACAGACCCAAGAGTGCTGAGAGACTGCCTCTATCGAACACACATCACAAACCTTTAATTGGTTCAAAATGAAGAGATCAGTAACAGAAATTAAATGACCTTGCTTATGATACTGAAATTAAGTGATATTGATGCTATTCAACAGCCAAATGTTGCAGTAATGAACATCTGTTCAGGCGGTAATGTGTATTCCTTATGCTTACTAAAAGGCTCATAACAGCAGCCAGAGCTGCCATCAATCCAAGAGAGTAAGTATGGCTTTCACTATAATGTGAAATCTTATGAATGTCTGCAGTGTGTAGACAGTCTGTGGGCGTTTTGTTCTTGCTCTTGCTCGTTGCAGCACAATACAAACCTTACTTCATGTGTCTTTGTTTGCACACTCAATGCAGCAAAAGCCTTGCGGGAACGTGTTTGTTTTGTTTTGCTTTGCGTCTTGTTACAGCACAGGGGACAGTCATCCGCCAGCAGCATGGCTGTTCCCCGTGTGCACTGTTAGTCAATTAGAGCTGCCATTAAAGACAGAGGCACCCAGGGAAATAAAAGGGGCGCAGTGGATTTGTCTGTGCTACGCTGATTTCCACCCTTAAACCCTCTCCAGATGAAGAGACTGCAATAATTGGGATTCTGACAGTGGGTTAGTCATTTCCTGGCTCACAGATCCCCCTCCTCCTCTCCTCTTTTCCATGCAATCATGTGCAAGCCCAGCACCCACCTTTGCGCTCAATCCCCACTAACTCGTTTTATTATCTACTATTACATTTGGCTGAAGAATGACTGAACTCTCCTACTTAATCTACTTGTTGTGGATGTGCAATTGCAAAGGCCTGCCTTCCAAACAGCTCTACCCACCACTAATGCAGACCTCACCAAGAGGCTGATACGCATTTAAAAAAGGCCCTAGAATGCTCATCATTCATTTGACTTACCATATACTATGGGGCCTGTCAAACGCTCAGCAGTACACACTGGAATTTTACTCTGTTCATTTAATATCTGAATTCAGGCATGAGAATAATGACTGCATTCTTGTGAGTTTGAATATGTGAGTTTAAAAACTCACTGGGGTGACCAGTACAGTTAGAAAATCAACAAGCTACTCCTTGGTATGTGAATATACTGCACAGAAACACTCATTCTCGTTAAATAAAACTCGTAATTCTCATTATAAGTACACACTGTATTTGCCTTATGCAGGGCTGATCTATCTATCTATCTATCTATCTATCTATCTATCTATCTATCTATCTATCTATCTATCCACCATGACAGAAAGAGAAAACACTGGCCAGTGTTTGATTGCCAGGTGATCTCTGGGGGATTTAGTACAGAAACACCACATCAATGAGCGCTTAGCACCAAAGATATTGCCAAAATAAAAAAAACAAGGTTACCACTTTAATATGATCACCAATCAAGAGCTGTATTCTATTTAATAACATGTTTATCAGAGTTAATGATTTGAGTGTAAGCACAGAGGCAAGATGCAGTTAATATGAGATGATGTGTTTTGATGTCTCTCACCTTCCCTAAGAATCCCTGTCTGTCAGGTAGCAGTGTAATTGGTTTTGCTGTCAAAATGTCTCGTGTTTCACACTATGATTTCCATCGCATGTCAGTGAGAGCATGTAGAGTATGTAACAGTGTCCCCGTTTTATCCCCCACATTCAACTGTCACGCTGCAGTCGACACTATGTGATCACTGTTTTCCTTACAAATCAGGACTGCAGGGATACGCAAACTAACTCTGCTTGTTTCATGATGCTTGTTTTTTTCTTTACCCCCAAATACACTCATTAACACAAAAAGATCCATGAATGAAACTGTTACTATCACTGTGACTGTTTGTCTCCATCTCAATCTCCACAGCTCCATAATACGAGCCACACTCCCACAGTCGGGACCCTTTAACTCACAATAGCATGGGGTTAGATGATCAGATTACAGTCAAAAAACACACATGGGCATTGTTAAAAGAGTTTGCATTTCCACCCATGAACATGGCCCTTATTGTGCCCCACTGAAGAGAGTGCTTTTCATTTTGTGAGTGAACGGCAAGGGCAAACAGGACCCCATGTGTCTCTGTGGTGCACCATCTCCTCAAGGCTCTGAGGGAAATTAGATCTGTCTTTTCAGGGTCCTCTACGCTGAAAGACTCTGGTGTGGTTCATTCGCTCCCAGCACTTCTTGGAGAGGAAACTTAATCTCACTAGTAAGACAATCGCAGAGAAAAAGCCTCAGCAATTTGAGTTTAAGCACCCCCTACTATTGTCAATATTTTGACAGATTTCCTGTCAGCGTAATTATTTGTCATGATCCCTGACAAATGGATTTAATTGTTACATACGTAATTACACGTTTTGTTGACGAGCTGCTGGAACAAAGCATTGGTTGCGTTATTAATATTACAGTACAAATACAGTCGCTTTGATCTTGGCTGCTTTATGGCTCAGTAATCCAACTATGAAAGAGGATATCTTACAAACCCTCAGAGGGCATCTCTCACAAATCAATTCATTACCCCATAACATCGGCAGGCAAAGGCGCATCTTTCATAAATCAATTCATTATCCAATATCTGGCAGTTGAAAGGCAACAACTGACCACAGTTTCAAGCAGGGATCAACTTTCAGTGTTGAGGAAGACAAATAGTGTGCAGACCAATTTGTGGCAGCCCTCCATCAAAAACAGCTTCTGAACATTTTTTAACTTTAATAGTTTCATTTTCTGTTTAGTAGCATACACACCTCCCCCATGTTTGCACTGAGTCTCATAACTATTGTATGGGGCCATTAAATCCATCTCCCTGAATAGTATGTTGCCGCATGCCACAGCTTCACTCTCAGATAATGCACCCTTCTCATAAAGCTTTAATAGTCCACTCAGCGTGTCTATGTGATCACCAAAGACATAGTGACACAGAGCAGTGCTGTCATAAAGAACTGTGTGTGTTTCTGTCTGTGTCTCTACAGTATGTCTATGAGCCTATAGCCTTGCAGTGCTCATACCCATGACTCACTACATCAAGGGGGCTGATGAAGATGAACGCATGCAGCTCCAGTGGAGCTTTTGTTCTTGTTGGACATTGGTTGGCCTGCCACTGTAAAGTAGGATATATAAATAGGGAGGTGGCCAGTACTGGAAGAAATGTTGCATTCAATATAGAAAACACTCATGCCCAGCGCTGTGAGGATATGCAATGGATCAACACACTTTCCCAGTTGAGCGGACAGCATTTAATTGTGTAATCCCGTTTAACACAAAAACACCATGACTGAGGACACCCAAGAGATGTTCCAATCCACCACATGCAGTGAATTACATGTAGGTCAAAAAACAAGCAGATTTGTGTAATTATGCGGGGGTGTGGATTTAGAGCGGCTTGCTACAGCAGAGTAGCTATCTTCACTTGCCTCTTATTGGCCTGTATTCCTTGAGGAGGAACCAATGCCTCTCCTCATTAGTAGTCATTGAATAGGCCTGGCAGTGTTTGCGAGGCAACACCCATCACTTGTCTTCCCTCCCAGCACAGACACTGGGGGATGTGTGGTAATTACAGGCAGGCGTATGAGAGAGGCAGCAACACACCGATCTGAAACGCAGGTGGGTGGTTTGTTGTGCCGGGCTGGATCAGCGTGGCTCCAGTCTGCGGGCTATAGGCTGTCACGCTGCTCTCAACGATCAGACTCTCTAAGCACGTCGACTGAATACCACCTGCCGCAGCGCACACGGGGCCTAGCGCAGGTAAATGATGGGTACATCAATGTTCTGGAAAGGCAAATCGATTTGCCTGTGAGGGATTCCAGTCGAAGTAAAATGTAGGCGATTTTGAAAAACATCCTCTTTGTCCTAGATGGGAGAATGCATTGTGCCAACATGAGAATAACACTGACATTTTACAGATACAGGATTGCTGTGGTTATTTTCTGTGCATTTCTCAGTTAAAGATGCAAAGAAAGAAATGCTCTATATGGGTGAAATCTCTTTCTAGACTTTTCCACCTGCAATAAAACATTAGAAAAAGGAAAAAACCTAAGGAAAAAACTATGAGAAAGTAATTAAATGTATTAATCAGGTTATTAAATGTAGTACATTCACACATCCGACATCTGCAAAACCATTACGCCCTGGAGGTAAAGTGCTGTGATTTGAGTCCAAACACCTGTGATTACATGTAGGCATTCCCCTCCTTTTATGGCAGCTCAGAAGAAATGAACTGAACGTGTTCAACAGTCACACACTTCAAAAGACCAGTAATATATTTTCAGATCAAACGCCAGCCAGAATGTCATGTGCAAGTTACATTCAGCAGTGTATTCCTGTTGAACAATGTATAATAAGGACTAACGATCATTCATTCTCTGATCTTAATGAATAACTACATGTACATGAAAGAGTAGTTATGTAGTAGTTGTCAAGGGTGGGAGCTGGGCTAAGTGAAAGTCATTCCAGCAGAACTCCGAACGAAAAACTGTCATTGAATATGTGTGTGCATCCCATCATATTGTTCAACACGTGGCCATAGATCACTGGCTTATTATGTTAGTTCAATGGGAATAAACAGATCCCTGCAGCAGCTTATGGCCAATGTCTACTGTGTCAGGCGCGTGTGCATTCCCGGTTACATCACATCCGGGTGGAGGAAGTCCCCCAGCAGCATTTACAGCAAGAATGCAGCAGATCAACGACAGCCAGACAGCCAGCCACAGACAGTTTGTTTGTGGTGTTTGTCTTCAGTGTTTTGAAATTGTCAGTAATAAAAGTCACAATTGGATGACATTGGTAACCACGTAAAAAAATGTTCTTGCTCACCACTGTTTTAAGTTAGTTCTTTCACTTGT
>CABFOS010026883.1:0-11750 GCA_900660315.1 Diretmoides pauciradiatus
GCCCAAGGAAGAGCTATTACATTTCGGAGTGAATCTGAATCACAAGTCACCACATAAACAGGTGACATGCATCCTGGGTGGAGGTCTGCACTCTCTGAGCACCTTTCTAGTAGAATGATAATATACAAATCATCCAAATGTACAAACATACAAACAATATACAAACATATCAAACATATCTAACAAATCATCCAAATATACAAACGTAGACCATAGGCGATTGCATCACCTTTGCCTTTACCTTTGGTAAATACAAAAAAATATCATCAAGTACAGTAAACCTTTTTTATTATTATTATTTTTATTTATTTTTACTTTATTTAAAGAATATATTCAAGTACAGAATATGTAAAAATTACATATTGACAAATGCAAGACTAATGAACAAAATACTTTTTCTTAGTGTTACATTTCAATGCTAGGGGTATACAGGATAAAAATATATTAAACAGTGCACACAGACATAGTCCTCATTGCCTTTGGATTTAAAACATGGTTTCCTGTTTGTAAATGTACATCTATGAATATGAGATTTGGCCATAATAATAATAATAAAATTGATCATGTATATGTGCATTTTTTTCTGTGCATTATCATTTTTCACGAGACCAAACAATACGGTGAGCACCTTTGCACCAAGACAATTTCCAATCAACCATGTGTTGAAATAGCAAATAAAGTTATATTCTATTCTACAACAGGGCAATACCAGAATAAATGAACAACAGTCTCTTCATGTTCACCACATACACCACAACTCACATTCAAGTACAGTAAACTCCCTTTAGTACCACAGAGACAGACACGTTTCAACTGGAATACTACGGTACTGTCCACCATACATCACCTACCTGTACTCCTACACTCACTCCTTACTTACTGAATATCACAGTGCGGTTCCATTATCGGACTTACGGCCAGAACCCCAAGCCCCGCCCCCACCGTGTAACGCTCCACGGAGGGATCACAAGCTCCGCTGCTCTCTCTCTCTCTCTCCCTCCCTCTCTCTCTCTCTCTCTCTCCCTCTCTCATCATCTGCAGAAAATGCTCCCGAGGACTGGTAACAAAATGTCAACTCCGGCTGCTGTTCCCGACCCGCAGACATGAGAGGATCCCCGTCCGCCTGCTCAGTCCCGCTCCACCGACGCCCACCATGCGGATCCATTGCAAAGTAGTTGCGGTCGCCGTGTGTTTGGGAGTTTTCCTACTCGTCTACTTTTTGGGGGGCAACGCCGCGGACGATCCGCTCCTGGAAGAAGTTAAGGAACCGGGGCATAGCGACTCCTCTCCGTCGCCGTCGCTGCTCGGACGCGACGCGGCGTCAAAGTTGGCGAGAAAAGCCCACGATCAAGTTGGTGGACGCGCGGAAGAGCCGCAGCCTCCCCGCGGGAGACGGGAGGGGAAACCGAGCAACAGAGGCGTGAACGTGAAGAGGTGAGGGGGAGACTTTTATTGTTGTTTTTGTTTTGCAGTCTTCGCAAAGGTTTTTCTTCTTCTTCTTCCTCTCCACACTGTTTCCATGTTGAGCGTCTCAAAGTGCACATGTAAGTACTTTGCGCAGCGTGTTGCGCCACATCGCATCTTTCTTTCCCGTCGTTTTTGGAAGTTAAACAGCGGGTCTATCATCGTTTCTCCGTGCTGCTCCTTCCACTCAGCAGTGGATACTGTGGCCAAGGACGCTGGCACCACAATAGGCTGATCTGTCAGGAGGATAATCCAAGTTGTGTATTTTATCCTCCAGACCGCATATGATTTCTATTATCTCCAACTGATCGCTCTGTAAATCCGCTTAGCGCGGTTTAAACGCGAGAAGACAGCGCGACTTATTTGATTAACTGGAACGTTTCGCCTGTGTTTTACAGAGGAGACATCAAAGAATAACACAGCGGTGTTATCCATCTGCACCTGATCCATACATCTGTGATAATTTGACCCTCTGGCTTTTCTTTCAACCCTCTTCAGGTGCAAAAGGGTAAAGGTCACCTTGAAAGCCTTAATTCCAATTGCTAATGAATGTAAATGAAGGCATGTGTGGTTTGGGTTTACCTATCCAACAAACCAGCTGATGAGCTGGTTGTAGAAAAGAGAAAACATTCCTGTTGACCCATTCACTTGTCAAAGTGTGGGAAACAATTTAGGAGGATAGTGACAAGCTTGTCAGGTGTGATTTTCCTCTGTGGATGGTTAGAGAGAGACTGCACTCCTGGTAAATCACATTCTGTCATCATCTTGTCGCAGCGTCTCGCACACAATAAGCAGACTTGTCATTTGCTATTTCTGTTCAAGGATTGAAGTATTTTATTACTATGTCTTCCGCCTTTTCTAATTTCAGCCCCATACGCCCTTTCTTCTCCTCCCGCGGTGAATGGCACTGATAACGTAATGGCCAAGATGTGGTTGTGGAGATACTGGCTCTGCCAGCAGGCAGTATATTTTGTATTCCAAAGCCAGACTGAATGCCAGGGACACTGTTCACTAGATAAAAGCCGTCAAGGCATTACATTCAGAGAAGACCTTGGTCTCCTCCCAGAAACCACACTCCTGCATGTGTGCTGTGGGCTGATAAGGGAGATGGGGTGAAAGGGTCACTGGTGACCGTGGAAAACCACTAACAGGTTTGGCAAACACACAGGACTTACTGCTCGGATTAGGGAGAGCACGTCGGACATCTGCCTACGGACTCCTAAAAATTGCTGCGGGTGAAAATGTATTTCCTATTTTATTGTGTGAGATAATCGGTTTGGTTCTTTGGCTCGAGATTATAACAACATGGGAACCTAAACGTTGTGGTGTAAGCCTGTAGGTAATACAAACGTCATACAAACATACTAATTCTCAGTGAATGGCATTCATTGGGATAAACAGGATATATGTGTTTCATATTTAGGGCATGGTCGTCCCTCTGACTCGCTTTCATTTCTCATGTAACATGACTTATGTTTTAAGAGAAGGAAGTGACACCATCACAAAGTACGTCCCGTAACGTGTGTGTGTTTTTGGTGTATAAACAGTTTTACACACCATTCATCTGTAAATCTGAGCAGTAGACTGATTTCCTGTGCTGCACATTTAATAGACAAACATCCCTGTTTTTCCTAATCATATCATTTCCTCTTGACACATCACACCACTTCCTGTGGCCAAAAATAGAGAGAGGAGAATAGAGAGAGGAGCTCCAGCTGTCCCCCACAAAAACTTTTAATTCAGCCATAGTGTAATCTAGACTAGAGGCTACGGGGAAAGAGTTGCACAAACCAATTTGAGACAAAGAGCATAAAACTGTGACAGAGACTAACAGTCCATTCAGCAGGGGAAAGCCTTCCACGTTCATTTGTGTTGATCTCGTCGTGTATTAACTTCAGCATTCGTCTCTAATGCAAAGTCTTCTTTGTACTTTGTCCCTCTGAAGACCCTGCAGCCACAGGATTAGATCAGCGTTGATCCGCCCTGTTGAAACAAGCCCCTTGATAGTTCAAATACAGTTAAGCAGTGCTCCTTACGGTAAAGAAGTCAATGTATTGCGGTGGCATTATGCTTAGCTGTAAAAAATACTTCTTGCGTGACTGAATACTGCTTTGAAATCTCCCGGCTTGGTTGGAGACGCCGCTTGTGTGAGTCTCATCAGGGGCAGTTAAATCTGCCTGGGATGGATCAGCCCGGTGGAGGCGGAGAGTGAGTCACTTGAAGCCATGGAAGGATAAGAGAGACCAGCGTTGGGTAAAATCAATTTGAAGAGAACGGGGCTTGAAAGATGACGCATAGACAGCAGCAGCAAATAATGCGGAAAGTTGCAACTTTTTCAGTCTTGTGGAAAATTAGGAATGTCTCCGTCTTCTGTCAGGTGAAGTGAGATTTCACAGCTACTTGATTTCAGGTTCTCAAGGACGATTTGAGATGCCGGAGAGGAATTCTGGACTATAAGTCTCTCAGCATTGGCTTTGATGGATGTAGAACTTGTAATAGCTCTTTGCTTATTTGCAGTTACCTTATTATGGATTGTGGCAATCATCTGATTAGGCTTAACAGTAGTCGGCTATAGTGTTCAATACGCCTGCAGGTTTATGACTGACTAGATGTCACCCTATTGCAGCTCTCCTTAAAGGGACAACATGGTGGGTGAATGTGACACATGCCAGTTATTTTGATGTAACGTCAAAGTGAATGTGCCCATCAATGTTGTTATTCAGTCATTTTTAACTATAAACTATAAAACTCCTTTTTAAATGCCCAAATTTCCCATTTTACAAGTTGATGTTGTTTTGTGGGCGTGTAAATGAGTCAACTGTCAGTCAGTATGATTGACAGGCCGTGACAACACTTCCTGGCTTCACCTGATTGGATGAATGCTTTCACTCGTTGGTCGTTGGCATCTGCTGCTCGCGGATTTCAGAACAGATCAACATGGCGGCTTGTTTGGCAACTTTCTTTTATATTACGAAAATAGTTCACCGAAATGTCTTTCTGAAAACATTTGAGATGAGAAATAAGCCACACAGATACTGAGTCTTAATTTTAGATGGTTAGTTTAAAAGTTTGTATACGAGTGTAAACGGGGTGTAATTCCCATGATGAGATGGCGCACTGGCTACTTGGCCAAGGGGATGTCCCTTTGGCTGACTGGTTTGCGTGTCCGTCTGTGGTCTGGGTGACCCGGGTTCGATTCCCGTCATGGGGGGCCTCCGCTTCGCTACATGAGTTTCGGCCCGGGGCTAATAGCGGGCAAACTTTTAAACTAACCGGCACCAGCAGGGAGAAGAGTCAATGGGCCAGCAGACCGCTACCAGTCAATAAAGTTACTCGTCCTGATCTTTGACGGCCGCTCCGCTCAGTTCACTGTTTGCTCCGTTAGCCAAACACACCGCAGCCCACCGGCTGCTAACCGCTAACGAGCTCTCCTCTTGCTGATTTCATCACAGATTTGTTGTCCTGCCAGCAAGCGGTTTGTGACTGAGGGGACAGATGGACCGGTCAATAACGTTACTCGGCCCGATCTTTGATGAGCGCGATGTGCTCAGCAGGCGCACCACCCGTCCCAGCCGGTCAGCCAGGAAGCACCAAAGCTGGGCCGGTCCTCCAGGCTTTCATGCAGCTTACCAGAGCCAACCCTGACTGGTCAGCTCAGGTCTCTCGTGGCTGCATCTTCTGGGAACACGAAAGGTCACCAGCACCAATAGCAGCAGGAGGAGAGCTATACCGTTTTTACACCAACATTAGCGGGTATATGCAGGGTTTTTAAACCCGGGAAAACCCGTTAAAAATAGACGACTTGACACCTTTCCCAGTAGACGAGTTTGCCTTTCTGTTTTTTTTTTTGGTGCGTCACATTCGAACAACGCCACGAACGCACCGGAACACAATGTAAACACAAACAGTAAACGTTACAGCGGTTACTTTTTTTAATATATTTTACGGGTTCGATTCCCGGTTGGGGACGTGGGGACTTTCTGTGTGGAGTTTGCATGTTCTCCCCGTGCCTGCGTGGGTTTTCTCCGGTTTCCTCCCACCGTCCAAAGACATGCAGATTTGGGGCTAGGTGAATTGGGGAGTCCAAATTGCCCATAGGTGTGAGTGTGAATTGTCTGTCTCTGTGTTAGCCCTGGATTGACTGGCGTCCAGTCCAGGGTGTACCCTGCCTTCGCTCTATGACAGCTGGGATAGGCTCCAGCGCCCCCCGCGACCCTCTGTGGAGGATTAAGCGGTAGATAATGGATGGATGGATGGATAATAATAATAATATATAGGTGTAATAATAATACATCGCATTTATATACCGCTTTTCAAAGATACTCAAAGACCCTTTACAAAGTAAAATCATTTAGTAACTAGATTAGTAAAAAATAAAATATATGTTTTTGTTTAATTTTAAGCTAAGCATAATAAAGCACCATTTCTACATAACAGAGACTTCAAATTTCTACTTTTCCTTGATCCATGATCATCTCTCCTTTGGTCTATAATTAATCTTAATCTGAGCAGCAGTCAGATTGAAAACAGAGGATTAGGGAAGAGCGGAGTGAGAATGAAAGGCTCAGATTAGAAGCGCCCTGGAGAGATACTGACTGTAAACTACACTGGATGATAAAGCGGGTCATGTCAGGTGTGTATACAGTCTGTGTGTGTGTGTGTATTAGATCCTAAGATTACATCATTAAGCAAAACTACTGCAGATCAGGGTGTGTAACGGCTATTTGCTGTTGTTCAGAGAAAACATTAACAAAACAGAGGCTTTCTAAAAAGATTCAGTTGCAATTGCAAGGCACAGATTTATACAACACGATTTGACCTTGATCAACATTTTAGTAGAGTATCTGAATGTTCCTGTGTGTTTTATTAATCCCTGTAGAGAAGTTATTTTGTCACTGCCCCCCTCCACAGGGAGGTCTGAGCAGAGGACCAGCTATGGAACAGCATCCCTGAAGCGGATAGTGAGTCAGTGTCTTGCTCAAGGACACTTCAGCAGGCTGCATGCTTGCTGACACAGAGGCTTGAACCTAGCCCAGTGTTGCATCAAAGAGTTTAACCTAATCTCTCAGATAACCCATGGGAAACCTCAATCACATGTGATCCATTTGTACGAAGGAGTCCTTCTCTTGCTCTCTCTCTCCAGTATGACTAGATTCCATGAGATCTATTTATGTGGTGGCACAGTAATTTAGCACCTGCAGATGACTCCTAAGAGATCATACTGTACCATATCATGTGCCTAATGATACCATGTGCTTAAACTTTTGTCTAAATGTAATACTTTCGCAATAATTTATACAAGCACTTATGGTTTACAATTTATGGCATCTGAATAAGCACAAACTAATGGTTTGAGTAATTACTGCAGTTTCTACTAATACAGGCTGCAAAAAGAAACTTTAAAATAATGTCTTCTTATGTAGTCTATTTATATTATCTCTCTGTCATTATGATCTTGATGCTGTAGGCCTATGGTGATGGTGAAGATGAACAGGCATATCATTTCACTTCAGCAAAGGAAGGAGCCTAACAAGCGACCACATCACATGGCTTTAATTTCCACATGAAAAAGCCTAGAAATCCCAGATGGCTAGAGTTCCAGTTTGTAATGGGTGTCAGACACAGTGCGTGTATGCAAGTGTGCATGTGTCCAAAAGAGGCAGAAAATGAAACAGAGCAGATTATAGGCAGAGAGAGAGAGGAGATGCATATAAGGAACACTCAGGAGGTGGTTTCCCCCATTCACAGTAGATGTGAAAATACATCAGGAATTTTTTGCTCAAGTTCCACTTCTCCTTGTGCTCTACTGTGTAGGCCGGCAGGGAAGCTTCTGTGCTCACAGTACAGTAGCGCCAGTTTCAGGTAAGATAAGGATATTATTATTCCTGCTACAAACTTCAGTCAAGTTTGCCCTCAACAGATCTTTTGTTAATTTCCTCTCAACACAACATGGTCTGGCAGTTGAAAACAAAGTCAGAGACTGGGAATGTCACTGTATGTTACCCCACAGGAAATCCAAGAAGGCTGGTCCGAGATGTTTAACAGTCGTCCCATTCTTTAAGGGAAAGTATGGAACCCAGATGGGGCTTCAGATATACAGTGAAGTTGCCCAAACGTGATGACTATTTATGTCATAACTACAAACTTTCCCCATCCAAGACTGTAAATGTTGAAACAATGTCTTCAACAAAGACATGAAAAAGATGTTTAACTATTATGATGATCATTTTGGGAGCAATTAATGCAGGGATCCAGAAAATAACCAAAGGTTCACAAACTACACAGAACTGAACCTTCTATCTTGTGTGTTTGTCATCTTCAAAAATGTTTTCAAACATGTTGCACTCAATGTCCAAGGCACAAAGCCCAGATGCTTCAATCCCCACTCTGGTTTTTCAGAGCCATAACATAATAATGATGCAAATGTCAAAGCCCCATGCAGCCAAACATGTGTTCTGCAGGTGTGCCAGTGTGTGGACAATAGCCAATTGTTTACCCTTGCTCCAGTGCTTCCTCTCAGGGGCTGCACTAAGTGGTCATTGACTGAAAAGAACAAAGCATGACAACAATGTGTAAAATGAATCCACTCTTGATTGGGTCGAGGCTACTGCCCATATTAACTAGGAAATTAAATGATAGGAAGGAAGCAGATAATAGGCCAATGTGAAAATATATCCCTGCTTTGTCGCCTTGGTGCCCTGCCACAGTCTCCTTGAAGAGAGATTCCTAGTCTTTGTCACTGTCTGTGTCTCTATTTCTTCTGTTTCTCTTGTATGGCTGTCATGTTTGTGTTTATGTGTAGAAAATAGCAGCAAGAAGAGCACAGAAGAGCCTTCCACTAGAAAATAGCAGCGACACAGAGACTATGTGACCCAGGGGCGAAATCTGCGGAACACAGGGATTGGGGGAAAAGCACAAAGCTCAGAATAGCTTGTTAGCCCCAAGGGACTTTTCTGTGCTGCTCCACTCTGTACTGCCACTGTCACTGCCCCTTATCGTTTCCCAAAGCTGAGAACGCAGGCCGAAGACTCACCACCACTAATCATCCCATATTCCAAAACTACCTTGTCTCCTCCCCAATCTTAAAAATAGGAAATAACAAGATGGAGTCTGAGGAAGGGCGCATGCCATCTAAGGCCCCCACATCCCACATCCCACCCCGCATCTGACCAAGCCTGAGAACCTAGTACTAGAGTCTCGGGTCCCTGCCCTCGCCTTTCCACTACCTAGGGGGAAATACATCTAAATATAACAATGACAGCACAATGCTTAAGATGCTGGAGCAGCAGGCCAGCCAGAGAGAGGCCTCGTTTCCCAGAGTGGCAGCACGTTTCGGAGGGGTGGTAGGGGGAGGACAGGAATGTCAAGGGAAAAGTATTCATAAACACTGAACCACAGGACCCCGCTGAGAAAGCCACATTCTCATAAATGGATCGTCTGATGACAAGGACAGAGTCATAATACTAGTATCCAACAATAAAGCCAGAATAACTGATTTATAGAGGATTTGTAAACCCTTATTGTAATGTGAGGCCAAACATTAAGGCCGTCATTAATGCCTTTAAAGAAAATTAGGCCAAGGTGTTTGCTGATTATGCTGATTGTCATGTTGTAATTTCATGTATTCACCATTCCATCTTGTACCCGACTGTTTTCAAAACATCCTCCTTACTGCTCAAGCCGTTTCACATCTGGATACCAATCCTCCTCCGTAGCACCTAGGTCATCAGTAAGTCACCCACACCAAGATGACATCCACTGTTTGTACACCACAACAATCTCCTCATCACACCACACAGTACAGTACTGGTCTCTGAGAATGCCAAACAGATTAAATAATTCAACAAGGAGAAAGCAAAGAACACATGTTGCCCAGGGAGAAAGGACCAGGACCAAAGTGAACTGGTGTTGAGCCAAAAGCTCAGCTGAAAGTCTGCTAGGTTCACTGATCATGCACTCCACTAGTTAGTTTGGATATTTGGTTGGTTGTCATGCTTAAATTGCATTTGCTGCAAAATACAGTAAAAGATGAATAAGATGAAACACAGAACTAATTTCACCATGATTCAATGACAGTGGGGGCTTAGGTATTTGGAGCAAACTCAAATTTGAAGAGGCATCTAGAAAAGATATGAACTAGGGACAGTCATTGTAGAAGGGAAATTCCAACTTGGTCTAATTTAGCCTCTTGTCCAAGTGCCCAAAGCATCACCTCAGTCAGTAGTCTAGCAGTTTTCAGCGTGACTGACAATCTAGTTACAGCAGTAGTCTGACCTCCATTTCACTAACAGAGTGTGGGTAATAGGCTTGGCTAATTTGCAGACAGGTTTGGCAAGTCTAGTGCTGTAGTATTTCACTTTGCTAGGCAACTCAAGAGGGTAGAAGACTAAGGTGAGAAAAATAGAAACAAAACCACCTATATAGCCTATAATCTCACTTTTATTCTATATCCACAACATCAAATTTAGAATCTATAATCTATAGTTATTTTACAATTTTGTTCCTCTCCATGAGCATTAAGTCAGTGACCTGAAACTGCTTGAAAAAAAATCTTTAGATGCGTTGAACTTGACAGACTATGCTTGACCAAGTCCCCTAAACAGAAATCTGAAAAGACATGTTTGAGAGTCCCACAATAGGCCTAAAGCCTCTCTGTCTTCTTTATGGTTGGCAAAAAGCTTCACTATCTGGTGCGTTTTGTGACACCCGGTATTGGGCCTTTGACATCTATAATGAGGCAGCCATTCAGGCAGACAAAGGGGCCATTTATGCCTTCACAGTGAATAATATTATCAGAGTGCAGAATATCTTCAGCCTTTGACTACAAGGAATGATACTGATTGGAATAATTGGAGAAGGCTACATAAGACTACAGCTCTGTTTACATAATCCTCTCGGAAGTGATTGTTTGCAATGCAGTTTGTTTTTTAAAATTTATCTCAGAGACATTTGGTGTTTTACATCTGTGCAAGAAAAAATAAATAAAAAGTAATCATTGCCTTTGGACATGCTGAAAAAGGCTGGTTACTCAGGCAACCTATTCATTCATAGGCATGAAAAAAACATAAGCGCCCTCGCACTGCCATACATGTGGCTCATGTCCTGTTGGCATTAGGGAGGGCATTAAGCTCATTGTTTATGAGCACATTCAAGCCCCTGTGAGCTTTCCACAAATAAAGGTCTAGTTTACACCCCTTTCTAAAAGCCAAAATGCAGCTAGATCCAGCTTACTAGGACTACAAAATAAAAGATGATGAAACTGCAGGCAACATACAGTAGCTCATAAGAACAAGCAGTATGCATCTACCCATTAAATACATTCATCCAATTGGTGCATATGGGGGACACATACTGGATAACTGAGAAACTGTTTTGAATGTGATGCTCCTAATTGTTGTGCTTGGGCAACAACACCCAGGGGGTGAGAGACAAGCAGTTGAGTCATAGGGACTTTTGTTATAGTTGAGTGTATGAGATGACTGCTTCAGGGAAGACACAATGGTAGATAGGAAATATTACATAATTAAAATAAAACTGAGACGAGAGAGAGAGAGAGAGAGAGAGAGAGAGAGAGAGAGACTAACACCAGTTATATTTCTGGTTCAGGGCTTCCTCCTCAAGCTGCAGTCAAGTGTCACAGAAAGTGAAAACCTGTGAGAATCTTCTTAGACGGTAATCTACCAATTACACCCTATGCATTTCTAACAGTAACTCCCACATGCATGCACTTATCAATCCATTCACAAAATGTAATGTGGGATCTCACTCCAGTGATTTGTAGGCCTAAAAGCCTTCAGGAACAACAATGTAATACAATAAAACTATGCAAAAAAGCATGAGGTAGCACATGCACAACTTTGGGGAACTGACTTGGTACAATTATCACACTCTACTCTCCCTCACACAATAATATAGTACACTCCTATCAGTTCTCCTGGCTGTTACATTGCATTGAAACACGCAAAAACACAGTGACAAATGACAGCAGAGCAATGGGCAGCAGCAGACATCGGGCCATCAGAGGATATGATGAGAACTAGATCCTGTTAAGAGATATCTCTCTCTCTCATACCCGCACACTGTGTAACCTCCCCCACTCCATAAATATGAAGTGAGCCACTGGGACGCCCAGTTAACGTTCCAGAGGGGACCATGCATGGCATGACATGCAGACTGGCCTACTTCTGTACACTGGGGCATCTGTGACTGGTGTGTGTGTGTGTGTGTGTGTGTGTGTGTGTGTGTGTGTGTGTGTGTGTGTGTGTGTGTGTGTGTGTGTGTGTGTG
>CABFOS010026884.1:1380-13292 GCA_900660315.1 Diretmoides pauciradiatus
GGATCAGTGGTAGTTTTCCGGGAGAAATCGATACACACTTGCGCACGCGTGTGTGTGTGTGTGCCATTTGAGTGTGTGTATGCAAGTGTGTGTGTGTCTACCTGTCTTTATAAGGGCCAATTGTGTATGTGTGTGTGCATGTGTGCATGTGCGTGTGTAACTCTCCTCAGTGCCAAATCAAACGCCTACTACACCATTAGCAAACAGACGGAGCTTCACAACACAAACAGGTTTCAGATGAGGAAACCGTCTGTTCCAATCGACGTTTCTCTGATTTCACTGTTTCAACCCGTAAACCGACCGATTATCAGATGCAGCAAATCAATAAAACATTGAAACGCTGCACTAGAAATAATGAACAGCTTCAGTCAGTCTGGAAGAAGTGAGTGATCAAATTCAACGGTAGAAAATACAGAAGGAAAACAGCAAAACTGGATCGGATGACAGAATCCTAAGGCTAAGGCTGCAACTATCGATTATTTACATTATCGATTAATCTGATGATCATTTTCTCATTTCATCAATTAGTTGTTTGGTCCATAAAATGTCAGAAAATGGTGAAAAATGATGATCAGTGTTTTTCAAAGCCCAAGGCGACGTCCTCAAATGTCTTGTTTTGTCCACAACCCAAAAATATTCAATATATTCACATTGGAGAAGCTGAAATCAGAGAATCTGGACGTTTGTTCTGAAAAAATCACTCAAAACGATTTATCCATTATACCAGTAGTTGGCGATTAATTTGATAGTTGACGACTAATTGATCAATCGACTAATCGTTGCAGCTCTAATTACTTAAGATCATAAATAGAGCAAGGCATTAACCCTGCCAGGGTTGGGGGTTGAAATCCCTCAGGGGCTGAAGCCGTATGTCAACTACTTTTGAATTTATAGGACGAAAAAAATCCCAAGAATCAAATAATTGCTGACACATCTGGAAAGACACAGCAGAGAGGAATCAGATGGGCGTTCAAGACAGCACCACTCTGCTAGAACAGGCCTGGCCATTAGTCTTTCATTATGTTACACCACACACACAAAGGCAAGGCTCTCCATTAGCCTGTCATATAAGATTCAGTGATACTACGTGCACACGCACGCACGCGCACACACACACACACACACACACACACACACACACACACACACACACACACACACACATACCAGTGTTGAAATGACTGTACAGTAGAGGCGTCACAACATGTTTTGAGCTAAGAGAAACAATCTGGTGTTCACTCCAGTCCTACACTGTTACCATTCACAGGAAGTGCAGACAGAAAAGAGGCTCATGCATCCTGTTCCCCGTTCAGGAAGTGCAGACAGAAAAGAGGCTGCATCCTGTTCCCCGTTCAGGAAGTGCAGACAGAAAAGAGGCTGCATCCTGTTCCCCGTTCAGGAAGTGCAGACAGAAAAGAGGCTGCATCCTGTTCCCCATTCAGGAAGTGCAGACAGAAAAGAGGCTGCATCCTGTTCCCCGTTCAGGAAGTGCAGACAGAAAAGAGGCTGCATCCTGTTCCCCATTCAGGAAGTGCAGACAGAAAAGAGGCTGCATCCTGTTCCCCGTTCAGGAAGTGCAGACAGAAAAGAGGCTGCATCCTGTTCCCCGTTCAGGAAGTGCAGACAGGAAAGAGGCTCATGCATCCTGTTCCCCATTCAGGAAGTACAGACAGAAGAGAGGCTGCATCCTGTTCCCGGTTCAGGAAGTACAGACAGAAGAGAGGCTGCATCCTGTTCCCGGTTCAGGAAGTGCAGACAGAAGAGAGGCTGCATCCTGTTCCCCGTTCAGGAAGTGCAGACAGAAAAGAGGCTGCATCTTGTTCCCCTGCTCAGGAGTCATTTTGCCACTGATCTGGTCAAAGCTGGATTTGAAACAAATTGGTTTAAAGTAATAATCTGTGAAGTTTTCATGCAGCCTACCGGTGTCGGGATCCTTGGCGTAGATGATGGCGACGGGCGTGCGGACGGTGGTGTTGTCAAACACGGTGACCTCGTAGTGGCTGGAGGAGAAGCTAGGCGGGTTGTCATTCATGTCCTGGAGCATCAGCAAGATGTCCGCCTGACAGGAGCGTCCGCCGCCGTCCGTCGCCTTGGCCACCAGGTTGTACTCGATCTCCTTCTCCCGGTCCAACACGGCCAAGGTGAACAGCTCGCCTGGGGGAGAGGGGAGGAGCTAATTGAGGCTTGTTTGGAAAGTGGTCAAGACAGCGCCAGGCTGGAAGGGTGACAACAGTAGGAGAGATTGTAACGTTAGCATGGATGGATTACCGGAGGGGTCTACCGGGGACAGGCCCAGGGGCCCAAGGGGTCAAGGGGTCGATCATTTATAAAGCCCTGCAGGATTGCTCTGAATAATTATGAATTATGAATGATCATGAATTAAGGACCAAGTTGACGCAAAGACGCCTCAAGTCACTCAAGTCACGGCTACTGAAAGCTAATTTGTGTTTGTGCCCTGGGGCACCGTTGTGATGATATGATAGCATGATAGCGCTCTTCCAACATGGCGGGCTTTCCCTTACAACCACGGATAAACAACCAAATACTTGTTTATCAGCTTCAGACAGGCTTCCAAGATCCGTGTTGATACTTGTTGACAAGATTGTTCTCTGACAGTGGTGAAAGATCAGATACCTAAATGTTCTTTACAGTAAACCGGAGTCATTTAGCACTGGCACCCATAGCTTCTAATGCATCCATGCATGCATTTCTACTTAGCATGTCCTAGTGCTGAAACTGTTTACATCGCCCTCATCTTGCTATGCTCATATACATATTGCATTCTCTTGAAAGTCCTCTTGACACTTGTAATACGATATGAGAGAAGAATGCAGGATATCTTAAAGGCGATTAGCTGAGGATGATAAGGGAAGATGGATGACGGTGTTGAGACAAACATGTAGGTTGATGGATGTCAGTGAGGTTCCCCGCCAAAATGGGAAAAATCACAATAGAAAAGCTCTGCCACTTGTCAGCAGAGAGACTTTCTCAGCCGCTGCAGGTAAAAGTGTTTGCTGGCTTGCCGATGCTATCGCCAACTCAAACACACTTTGACTTAGAGGGGCGCACTTGTGTTTTGACCACAAACAGACGCCAACATACCTGTCCTGGGGTCGAGATGGAACTTGTCGGCGTCGGGACCGTGGAGGGTGTAGGAGATCAGGCCGTTAGCCCCGACGTCCGGATCTGACGCCGAAACCTTGAGAACAAACATGCTGGAGGGCGAATTCTCCATCACCACCTCGGTGTAAACCAGCTGGACCGGGGGGAAAGTAAGAAGAAATAATCAGAACTTCATTTGCACTCTGAAAATTTTTTATTTATCGATTTTTTCCCTTTTTCTCCCAATTGATATATGTGAGGCTAACCCCCGTGGTAGGAAACTCAGGAACACATCACTGCCTTTAAAAAACATTATTGAACAGTTAAATGAATAAATAAAATGTGCAAAGAAAATCCAATTTCATTGCAGGTGTTGCAGACTGTTAATGTGGTCAGGGAGGAACCTCCATCATATCAGAGGTGTCTGGTCGATATCCCATATTTAATGAAAACCCGTTGAATATATATGTATATATATGCCAGTAGGCGTGAGACAGGATCAGATCCCCAATGCCTCAAGGCCTCAAGATGCCTTTGAGCAAGATATGAGAAGGTTGAGAAGTTCTTCTACTTAACCCCTGGTGGTGCCCAGTGGCCACCAGTACAAGACTGCCCGCCCAGCCGTCCTGGTAGGGGATCCCTCTCTTAGTCCCTCCCTCTCTTAGTCGTCCCTCCCAAGGTTTCTTCCACTTTGTTTTGTGGGAGTTTATCCTTGTTCTTTGCTGAGGGTCTAAGGTTGGGGGATGTTGTGTCAAACTTTGGGCATTGTGAAGCCCTTTGAGACTGTAATGGTGATTAAGGGCTATACAAATAAAATGTGATTGATTGATTGATTGATTGGTGGACTGGTTGGACTGTGCAGCTCCCAGGTGGGAACATATATTAATACCATGAACATAAGCTGAAAATCCAAACCTATAGGGCTACAGCAAAGTAAGTAAGTAAACTTTATTTCCAAAGCGCCTTTCGAGACCACAGCCACAAGGCGCTGCACAATAAAACACCAGAAAAACACAGAAGTAAAATATAGATTAATAACAGAAAACAGAGGGAAAAGAAAGTTAAAAACAGAGACAAAAAAGAAAGTTAAAAACAGAAAACAGAGAAAAAAGAACGTTAAATACAGAGACAAAAAAGAAAGTTAAAATCAGAAAACAGCAAAAAGAAAGAAAGTTAAAATCAGAAAACAGAAAAAAGAAAGAAAGTTAAAAACAGAAAACAGAGAGAAAAAAGGAAGAAAGTTATAGGTAGGACAAACCCACATTACAAAACAAAGTGCTTAGGAAACAAGCGAGTTTTTAAAAGCTTATTTTCAGGATCCACTGACTCTTAGTTGGAAGAAACATGATTGAACCACTCATAGTTCAACTCATAGTTCATGTGTTGGTCGAAGAAGGGCCAATACCCTGCTGTACATTCTCAGAGAGACTCCCAGAGAGACTCTCACAGAGACTCTCACGGCCTACAGTATAAGAAGGACTCGTCAGGGTTGAGCCTGGAGGAAGTTATCTGACATCCAGTCCTTGATAGCTGTTAGGCAGCTTACTAAGATCATTCACATTAAAAGAGAAGTACAGCTGAGTGTCGTCCGCATAACAACGATAAGAAATACATTTAAAACAATGAACACATCAGCACTCACCTGTTCACACAGTGGACTGTTGTCATTAATGTCCAGCACGTGGATGTCCACGGTGGCCGGAGCCTGGAAGCGTCCGTCGGTGGCCGTTACCTTCAGGGTGTATCTGTCTCTGGTCTCTCGGTCCAGAGGTTCCTTCAGGATCAAACCCCACTCCCCCTCTTCCTCCTGGATGATGGCAAACTGGCCCAACGGGTCCCCGTCTGCAGGGTTGGGGAGGAACTGAGTTAGAACTAATCGAACTGATTCATTTTAGTCCATTTCATTGATTCTATTTCCCTTACTTTGAATGCACCGTGTCTTCAGTGTCAAGTCTGACATCAGGACACAACACTGAAGACACGGTGCATTTGGTTCCTGTCGCCCAATTCACCTGTAATTCTGTTTGTCATCTTGATTTCCTTTCCTCTTTTTCTCTCTTTGTATTTGTTTTTCCTTCTCTTTCTTAAAGTGTTACCTTACCTTAAAGGAAGAATCCTTCCTCGGATGCTCTTACACTGTTAGATATAATCAGTGTTAATCTGTGATTGCAGTGTTGCAGGAGTTATGTTGTAGTAATTTGGTGTACCCACTTCCCCTCATTCTGCCTCGTTTGTTTCTGTTTCCCAGAATGCCTTTGGACACCCAACACCCAGAGAGCTTGAACTTAATTTAGACCAACAGCTACTAATAGATAGCGATAGTGACCCAACATCTCTTGTGGATGTATTGCACTGTTTGTGTTTGCACATGTAGCCATGAATATAGAAATCCTCCTTTTTATTTGTTTGCTTGAGATTGGAAAAGTGAACACATGTTCATGTTTAGTTCACATCCATGTCCAACATTTGCTGTGTACTGAACTAACGCTCCACCCACAAGAGGATATTTTTCAGATGCCAGACGTTAACAGGAATGGTCTTGTAACTACACTCAGAACATTTACATGCACACTAATATTCCACTATTATTCTGAATATTACAATATTCTGAGTTTGATAAAGTCATGTAAACAGCATATTCCGTTTGGATATTCCCAATTAGGCCGTTTTCTGATTAAGACATGTGGGATATGGTGATATTATTGGGGTTGTAGGAGCATTGTGGGATATGGTGATATTATTGGGGTTGTAGGAGCATTGTGGGATATGGTGATATTATTGGGGTTGTAGCAGCATGCTCAGGACATGGATGCAGCTCATTCAGAATATACGTCTCAATTGGGGTTTTGACCAGTTTGTGACACACGGGCTCTTGTCTGTTTATGGTCAGTTTGGAAACAAACCAACAGTCATGTAAACAGCTTAGTAAGAATATTCGGAATATGGGGAAAATGGAGTATTTTGTCATTGATGCACTAATAGAAATAAATTATACTTTTCTATTATAATATCTGATTTTGGTTCTTACCTATGCTATCCAAGAGGGAACAGTCTGCAGTACTAAAGGGGGCGGATGTTCGAAGGCAACGGCTACTACTGTATACAATACTAATGCACGATATTGATATGTTTGCAAGAACTACATGAACGGGGACTTCTACAAAGACTACCACTGGCCAGATAATGCAAATATTTGCCAATGTGTCACAAAACCAATGTTGTGACAGCGAGCCCGGCTCCATCTGAGCAGCCAGGGTTTCTCTGTCTAGGGGAAAATACAGCATTTGCATCAAGTCAAGGCTTTGTTGCTGCTATTAGCCGCAGGGCATCACGTTGGTATTCCTGTGCAGTCTACCTGTCAACCTGCTCCTCTGTGATTAATCTCTGCCCGAATAACAAGATGACACGACTCGGTTGAGGTCGATTAAGAGAGATTTCATTTCACCTCCTAAATGTGTTGATGAATCCCACAGTGCAGCTTGTCTTCAATGCAACAATATTATGGACGATAAAACACGTACGCAGATTAACACGGACACATGCACATGTATTCTCACTCTCACATACAAATAGATAAACACACACCCACAGGTAGTAACACAGATAGACACACGCACAAACATATTAACAAATGCATAAACACACACTGTCGCACATACACAGTCTCTCCCACACAACTGCATGAACACACACACACACACACAAGCAAACAGACACACACATACTCATAAATACACCAACTCCCACACATACTGTACATATGCACACACACCTGTGATGTAGCACGTCACTAGTCGGTTTTCCAGTGACACATCAGCATCCGTGGTTGTCATGGAGAGGATGACGACCGGCCGACTGTTCTCCACCACGGAGCCGCGGTACACCTCCTCGGAGAACCGCGGCGGGTTGTCGTTCTCGTCGGTGACCGTCACCTCCACCAGGACGGAGGACGACAGCTTAACGTCCCCGCCGTGGTCGGTGGCGACCACGTTGAACTTGTAAACCCTGGTCATCTCGCAGTCCGTCTCTCGCAGGGTCGTAATCCAGCCGCTCTCGCCATCGATGGAGAACACGCCGGTGACGTCGTCTGTGATGTCATCGGGCAGCGACTCCAGGCTGTAGGTCACGAGGCCGTTGGTGTCGGTGTCCAGGTCGTTGGCGGTCACCTGGGAGTCAACATGTGAAATTGGAGGTCACGTTAGTTGTTTTTTCGTGTGTTTTAAAGCTGAAGCATCATGCAGACTTCAGGGGCCCACTTCCTGTCCACACCGGATTAAAAACGCTGTAAATACACGTTGTCAATTTTAACAATTCTACACCTAAATCTCTTCTTCCTCTCACCTGAATAACGGTGGTTCCAGCAGGCATGTTCTCAATCAGGAAGGCCCTGTACGGGTTTGCCTCGAACACCGGCTGGTTATCGTTCACGTCCTGGACCTGGACGCTGATGGACACTAGCGATGCGATGTCCGTCCCATTGTGGTTCCCCTGAGCTATCACATCTATCTGGTACCACTTTGTCTTTTCGTGGTCGATGGTCTTCTGCACCAACAAAGTTCCGCTTTCTTTATCCAAGCTGAACACTTTGTCTCTATTGCTTTCCACTGTGTTACCGTTCACCAGGCTGTATATGAGAGGTGTGTCCGAATCGGCCCTCACGGAGCCGATTTCGGTCCCCATGGGAATGTCCTCGGCCGCCGAGAAGGTGTAGAGAGGCTCGGAGAACTTTGGGAGAGGAACCTCGGGTGGAACCACTTTGACCTGAACTGGGACCGTGGAGTTGTAGAACGGGAGACCGCCGTCGCGAGCCTTGACCTTGAAATTGAAGATCTTGTTCTCCATGCCGATGAGACTCTCTTTTACGTTCACGACTCCGGTGAAAGGGTTGATCTCGATAATGTCTTCCGTCACCTCCTCCGCTTCGTCCACAGTGTAGGTGACGTCAGCATTTTTGCCATCGTCGGCGTCGTAAGCCATGATCTGAATGACGGGGGAGCCTTTATTTACGGTCGACTGGATTGAAACCTGGTATTCTGAGGCTTTGAACTGAGGCGCGTTGTCGTTCTCGTCTGTGAGAATAATCTTGACGGTGCAAAAAGCCACTTTTCCTCCACCGTCTTTAGCCATCACTTTAATAGCGATGACTCTCTGCGCCGGGTTTTCCCTGTCCAGCGGTTGCCTTGTGATAATCTGCCCATCATTTTCGATGGCAAATTTCTCATCTGCGAGTTTGTTTATGATGGTGTAGTCAACGCTGCCGTACGGCCCATCATCCGGGTCTATGGCAGCCAATCGGATCACGCGAGTCCCCACCTCGGCATTTTCAGCCAGCTCTGCTTCATAGACGTTCTGTTTGAAATAGGGGCTATGCCTGTTGCTGTTCATCATGTTGATATTGACCGGTGCCGTGTTCTGAAAAACTCCGTCTGACACCGCCACCATCAGGTTGTAGTAGGGATCCAGATTCCTCTTACAGACGTTAGAAAAGGAGATGATTCCTGAGGATTCATTGATGTTGAAGTGCCGGCCTTCGTTCCCTGAGAGGATTTTGTACTTTAGGTTATTCAGATCCCGGGTATCCGGATCTGAGGCTTGGATTTTGATGACTATGTGGCCACACTTGGCCATTTCATCTAGTGTAGCTTGGTAACGGGACTCGACAAAGTTTGGTGGGTTGTCATTGACATCGGTGACATTTACAATGACATGAGCCTCACTACTGAGAGGGACCGTGCCGCTGTCAGTGGCTTTGATTTTCATATGGAAGTACTTTGTGTTTTCATGATCCAACACCTGTGTTGTGACAATCAACCCACTCTGAGGGTCTATCTCAAAGAAATCTGATTCCTTTCCCTCTGTTTTCACCATCTCGAAGGTCAAATCTTTATTTTTGCCAGAGTCCCTATCAGAGGCAGACAGCTGTATGACCGAGGTGCCCACGGGAAGCCCCTCGTTGATGGCCACAGTGTGGGTCAACTTTGAGAAGACTGGAGCATTATCATTCACATCCTCTACTTCTATCTCAACCGAAGCCTCAGAGAAAGCTCCGGTCACAGAGTCAGTAGCTCGAACTGTCAACACATGCATGGACTGGCTCTCGTAGTCAAGAGGATCGGTGACGGTCAACACGCCTGTTTTGAAATCAATATGAAAGTGTTTTGATGCGTTTTCCTCCTGGAGGTTGTAGATGAGCCGGTACCCCTCTGGATTTCGGGCCTGGACATGTAAGATGGTGGTAAATGGGGGAACGTTTTCAGGGACTTTCAGTGGATAGAGGAGAGTCTGGAAAACCGGGTTGGTTCGATTCCTGACTTGGATACTGAGCTGGGCTGAGACGGTGCGACTGGGCTCGCCCTCGTCTGTAGCCAGGACCGTCAACACGTACTTATTCAGGGCTTCAAAGTCAAGCGGCCTTTGAAGGGATATGTCACCGACAGCGGGATCTATCCTGAAGAGGTCATAGTCCTCCTCCAGTAAGTATATGACGGAGCCGTTCTCGCCCAGATCCGCGTCAATGGCGGTCACTTGATACAGGACATCGCCTGGTTCCGAGTCCTCGGATATCATCATGGAAAAAGGGAGATTGAGAAACTGCGGAGTGTTGTCATTGACATCATCTATGTAAACCTTGACCTGGGTTATAGCTGTCCTAGGTGGCTTCCTCGTGTCTCGTACCTCCACTATGACGTCATATACATCCTGCTCCTCTCTGTCAAAAGGGACGCCGGTGGTTTCAAGTACACCCGACGTCTGGGATATGAAAAACCTGCCCATTGGGTTTAGCACAGAATACAACAGAGGCTCATTCAGGTAACAGCCTTTGGCCCTGAGCGCTGCTAAAGTTTTGACCACCATCAGATTTTCTGTAACGCTCGCTGAATACACCTGCTCAAATTCAAGGTCGCTCGATGTTAAGTTTGTCACGTTCACCTTCACGATAGCTGAGTCTTTGTAGAGGCCGTCGGAGGCTTTGACCACCAGCTGGTACGACGGCCTAAACTCAGACACATTGCTCACGGTGATGGCTCCAGTGTTGGGGTGAATTGAAAAGGCATTGTGAAGATTCCCCTCAGTGATGCTATAGGAGACTGCCGAGTCAGCGTCACGGGCCATAACTTGCACAACCTCTGTGTCTCTGACAACTGGGAAGATGACGAATTGCTCGTACACTGGCACGGTGAATTGCGGTGGGCAGTCATTGAGGTCAAGGACACGAACGGTGACCCTGGCAGGCTCTGCTGCGTACAGCGACGGCTCTCCGGAGTCCCTCACCTGCACGCTGAAGCGATATTCAGCCTTGGTTTCAAAGTCAACTGGTGATATTATAGAGAGCGTGCCCATACTCGAGTCTATACTGAAGACCTTTAGGGCCTCCGGTTCAAGGATGTGATAGACCAGCAGAGAGTTTGTGTCTCGATCTACATCTGAGGCCTGGATGACTAGAGGGATGTTCCTTTCTCCCATCACCATGCTGTTTATGGGAGCCGACTCACTTATCTGCCCCAGGTACTCCCTCTGCTGAAAGACGGGGGGGTTGTCGTTCTCGTCAATCACGTAGATGTGGACGAAGGTTTTAGACGAGGCTCCGGATGTGGTGGAGGCCGTCACTTTGAGCTTATAGGAGAAGCAGTTCTCAAAATCAAGGTGTTTTTGGATCGTGATCAACCCGGTGTATGGATTCATTTGAAATGTCCCGTCGAGGTTACCGTTTTCAATCTCGTAATGCACCGCCGTGGGGCTGGAGGCCAGGACGGTGACCACCGGGGTTCCGGGCGCGCTTGATTCGCTGATCTCTGTGAAGTATTCGTCAGACGGGAAGGCAGGTGGGGTTTGGTCAGAGATGCGGATGTGCACGTGGATAGAGCAGATGTCACTGCGCTGAGGGAAGCCCTGGTCCGTGGCCTTCACTGTCAAGTGGAACTGGTCCTGAGGTTGAAGGTCCAAAGGCTTGGAGACACTGATGGACCCCAGCTCTGGGTCTATGGAGAAGATGTTGTCAATGTTTCCTGCGGTGGGAAAAGAAATGGTATGTTATACAATTCAAGCGCTCCACAAATACACTGGGTAGCTGTAACGTTATTTATTTTGGAGAGGAATAGTGTTGGTAACTTGGTACAGGATTAGTAGTGTTTTTTTGTTTTTCTTGTAATTTTCTTGTACTTTTGCATATTGTTATTGTTTTGTTTATTGTCTTTATGTATAAATTAAGGTAGAAGGAAAAATTGCATAATACACAATAACCCCTCCCCACTCACCAGAGTGCAGAGAGTAGCTGATGTCAGCATTGCTGCCCATGTCCTTGTCCAGGGCCTTGACCCTGATGACCTCTGACCCTGTAGGGGCCAGGTTGGAGATGCTAGCCCCGTAGCGTGGGCTGAGGAAGGTCGGGGAGTGGTCGTTACAGTCTTCCACGTACACCACCGCCTTCACAAAGTTCCTCTTCACTGGGATCTCCTGGTCACGCACCTGGAGAGGGGTGGGGAGATGTTAGTGTTAGAGAGGGGTGGTGTAGAGGGGTGGGGTTAGTGTTAGAGAGGGGTGGTGCAGATATTAGTGTTAGAGTTCAATCTGGTGTTTCTCTTGTGTTGATGGATTGGATGTTTCTGTTAAGAACGTTGTGACAAACCTGTTAAAAGCAATTAAAAAATATATATTTCACTTGGTTCTGATGATTAAGTTGTGATCATTTCTATTCTATTCTATTCTATTCTATTCTATTCTATTCTATGTCATGAAAGTGTCATTAATATACTTGACCACCACTGGATTTTATTTCATTCTGGTCTATTCTACTATACTTTACTATACTA